>CANNZV010002890.1:0-81191 GCA_947561585.1 Caprella mutica
CGTGATGTCAGAGTTGGTATAGCATGGGTTGGAAAATTGTTCACATTTATAATTTGTCTGAAGTATTTCAGGAAATTGAGCTTTAAGAAAAAATATCATTTTTAAGAGTTACATAATTGATTTTTTTTTCCACTCCTTCAATTATTATTGAAGATAATGACGTAACACTGAAGAATTGGCAAGACATAAGAAATCTAAAATAGAGAGTGGTGAAATGAATGACCTTACTTTGGTAATTAGACTAAAGGCTTTGGATATGAAGACACAGTTAGGCTGAAACAATATAATGGTGAATTTATCTTTAATAATAAAGAAAAACATCGGAAAATTCCTAGTTAATATCGATAACGGACTTAACTAAGATGATGATCACATATTGTCGTCATCCTACATAAGTTTGATATCGTCCTAACTAGGATGGTGAAATTAATTTGAAATTTATACTTTATAGCTAGCTAGCTATTCATGTTTACCCTAAACTCGTTTAAATATTAAAAAATGCACTATACTTTCTTTTTCATATAGCTATAAATTTATTATTAAATAATAATTAAATTGTGTTATAACTATGATACTGGTTTTATATTCAGGAACTTTTTAGTTACATTTTAGAAATTACATATTTTCTCTGTTATTAATAAAGAAATTACCCCCTAATGAAGACACTTCACAATATAAAATCGACTCTGTAAATCACTGGAAAACATGCCAAAGCAATATACTTAATCTAAATGCATTGGATGAACACAGAAGAAGAAACATTCAAACACGGACATGGATTTTTCCAGACCAATAAATGTGAAAGATGTGGTGAATTGACAACAAAGAAAATGGTCACCAAATCTGAGATCTCTAATAACAGTGATTTATTAAGAGCTTAGAAATCGAAATATAGTGAAATATTTATTAATTGATCGAAGCAAATTATTAATTATAAATGTGAATAATTGTACTACCCATGTTATACCAACTCTGACATCACGAGACTGAAGTCCTTTGTAAAAACTAGTCTAGGAGCGAGGTGCGGGATCGAACCTGCGACTGAGAGAGGGTGAGTCTAACCTAAAATGATAAATAACTGATTTAAAAGAGACTTGAAATATTATCAATAATATTGAATAGAAAATAAGTATTTGGGTATAATTGCGGTCTAAAATGTGGAACGCTTCACGATTTTGCGTGTCATCCTTGCGCAGGGGCCATGCTAATCTTCTCTGTATCGTTCCAATTTTAATATATGTTCCGCCGAAGCGAGAACGGTAACTATAGTTCTAGAGCCGTATTTGACCAGCACGTTTGCTTTGGTTAGATTTGATATGAGAGACAATAAATCACAGCTATACGTATCAGAAATGTGTACGACAACTTTTTACGTATAAACGTAAAATTTATTAGTTTCACTATAATTTAGTTTAAGTATACACAAATTGCATTTAATTATTTTGATAATTATTTTATTATATTGTGTTTATTATTTTGACACAATTTGTTTTGCTGATTTAAAGAGTTGCGTTTGGAACTGAGAAAGTGTTTTTTCTTGATGTTTTATATAAAATATAATATAAACTTTTGTATCTTATATAGTTTTTTACGAAATTAATATATTAGAAATTGCAATTTATGAAGTCACGGACTGTTGGGAAGTACTTAAACCTGATGGAGAAATTTTCAAATTAATTTGATTTAAAGTTCCTAATCAAACAAATATAATTTGGCATAATCATCTCTTTATTGGGTAATAACACTGACGCAAAATTAGGAACAAGTGAAAGAGAACCTGATATTATAATTGTATTAATAAGTAACACTGCGGATGTCCAAATTTGATGTGATGGTGTTTTGTTCAATATTTCAGCTCTAATAAAATTAATCATAACATAAACTGAGACTCTCCAAATCAATAGCCGAAAAAAGAAATCATTAATCAAAACCTATAAGCTTTATGTGACTCCCTAAACATGTCAAGGAAACTGTTTCCCATACATTGAAGGTCCCCTCCACTCTATTTTTTTATTTCTCTATTCATTAGAACTAAGGTTACTGATTATAAAACTGCAAACCATTTCAAATTTGGTTCTATAGTTTTATTATAATATGCAATTTAAGATTTGTTTTCGTCCTTTGTACTATGTACAACTCTGAATTTCAAGCATAGAAAAATCCCGCATGTCCGATAGGCTACTAAATCCAACAAATTCAAAACAATAACTTCTGATTCAAAGATAATGGATCCATATAACGAATCCAAGTACCTAATTAAGTATTTCTTACTAATAGTTTTCATATATCATAACATTTTTCCTATCTAGAGAACTGTTCATTTTAAAACACTGCATTTAATAGGTATGTACTATGTATACGTATACGAGCAAACATACCAACTCAATTATGCAGGCTTTTTCTTCTAATGAATCTCAGAATGAAAAAAAGCGAAATGTGAATATTTCTTATACCGGGTGACCAATAAAAAACTGGTCGAAAGTAAATGCTTATAACTTCAAAGTAATTTATGTACAAATGTAAAACAAAAATCACATAAAGAAATATATTCTCAAGTTTTATTTGATATATAATAAGTGCTTGAATTCCTTACTGCTGTGCTTAATACAGAGAATAATCCTTTTTTTTTCCAAAAATTAGCGATTACTGCAGCTAATATATTTTGGTCACTTCAAGTATCTCTTGCTTCAAGTCTTCAATCATGTTTGATTTCAATTTAAATACTTTCTCTTTAACATATATCAGAGATAATATCAAAAGGTGAAAGGGCAAGGGACTGAGTTGGACAGATAAAACGGTTCGGTCCAAAATAATCTCGTCCTCGAAGTGATTTTTCAATCAGTCTACTGCAGACAAGAATGTGTATGCTGTTGCAGTGTCACAATGGAACCAAAAGTCAAGATGATTGTCGTCAGTCATTGCAGTATTTAACATTTCAATGTATCCGTCGGTGTTTACAGAACAAACATTTTTAGTCTTTACATCTTCAAAAAAAATATGGACCATACATGGCCTATGCATGGCCTATGCCCTATGCGAACTCAAACCGCACCGAACTGTCACTTTCGCCGAGTGCAATGGTTTCTCAAACAATTCATTTCTTGTCCATTTATTGAACAAGTTCTTAACCGTTTTTAATTTTTATATCCTTGTTGTATTGAATGGCATATTTTCTCTTACCTTTAGTTGCAGAACTGCTAAAATGATAATGTATAGCAATGAAAACACGCTATTCAATATTTAGTTGCATAATGATTTATGAGGGTTGAATAAAATGTGTTCACTGCCAAAACAACTCGCCGAGTGATATATGTTTATATACCATTTATATATAAAAAAACATTTTAAATATAAACTGCGTTCTGTAAATTAAATATCAAATTTTCTTAACAGAATTTAAAAATGTTTTCTTTTCTATTTCAAAAGTTAAATATTTTTTTTTAATTATTATATAAACATAGTGTGTGTTGTAAATTAACAATAACATTTTCTTCGTTCTATTTGAAAGTATTTTGCTAAAAAAATAATTAATTTGCTAATGGAAAAAAACAAGTTCAGGTGTCTTCTTAACACGTTTAGTGACTTATAAAAATTACTTTAGTTTAGATTTTAGAACTAGAACATTAGTGCAAATAAAGGTTCTTTAACTACGAAGTCCTAGATTTTTGTCTTAGGTAGGCTAATAAGTTACATTTACTATTTCTCTTTATTTTCCTCTTCTATTTGTGAATGCAGTCACCTGTGCTTGTGTTCCTTTTCATATCATTCCTTGGTAAGTGATTGCATCGACGAAGTAGCTTTTCTGCATCCATGAGCATTGCCACGGACTGGTGTTTGGTGCCATTGTTCAAGGAGTCACTTTGCTTTCTGACTTCTTCTTCCTGTCCCTTGTATTTAATTTCCTTTTGACATCCACTAGAATGCCCTTCGTTTCGAAGCAGATGTTAAATACTTCTAAATTTATATTAATATCTCTAATATTTTTTGGAGCCTGAAATATTCTGACAGATATAGCAAAAGAAACTAATTAATTGAAATAATGAAATTTGTTGTACCACTGTTTTACGTCAGTCTTGAGCGAACCGAAACGAATTATTGTTCAAATTTATAATATTTTTAAATATATGTAATAGATGTGGGGTGGCAAAACATAGCGGCGAATTGTCCTCACGGCGAGTTGTCTTCGGCGAATTGTTCGGCGGCGAGTTGTTCTAGAACCCTCTGGATCATAGGTTCACTGCAGCGGACCACTATGGGAAACCCTGTTCTAGAGACTAGACGTTCTATTTTAGTCTTATGAAGCTTCTGACCTTGACTTGACAGATGTTGAGCATATTCGGATCATTCTGATGAGACTGAAAGTAAGGTGAAGTAGCAGACCATGAGCAAGTGTCACACTAAAACAACCATACAGGAACTTCTTCGTGTGAACGCAGCTTTAGAAGAGTCATACATAAATGTACTTCAGTGTAACCTACAGATGATTTAATTATTATTTTATTACAAATCTTATTATCGTATATCTTGTAGAAGAGGTAGGATTAGAGAAACTATACCAGAGAAATATAATCATTATAGTGCACTATATATCACACTTTACCATTAGCATGATATTATAAACATACATTAGCGTGAAACTAATTAGAAAAGATTATTAGTGATTTTCATTTTCTATTTACTAAAAATAATCAATAACTATTATACAAATTGATTTAGATTTTCATTTTCTCGAAATATTTTAACGAAGTGCCGACAGATGTTAAGCAATATAGATGATAGAAAAGAATAAAATATTTCTATGATAAAATATGATGGTTTACTCATTTCAGAAAAGTCAAAAAATTTAGCAAAACTAAATCTTATTTTATATAAAGTAATTAATTCTGTATTGTCTATACGAATTTTCTAAATCTGTGGGCACTCAACAGAATATAACTGTAGACAATTCTACGTGTGTGCACAGCTTTAAACAAACATAACAATATTTTAAGACTAACAGAGAGAATCTAAGGTATTTTAAACTTAACATGAACAGCGTAAAGAAGAATCTTAAACTACAATATTAATTTTAACAAATACCCATAGGAGCGTCATGGTGGGGCCACAGAAGAAGATACGGAGTCCCCTTTATTCTAATAATAGCCACACCATTACTTTCCATCTACGGGTTATTCTTCTTCAAATTTCTCATCTTTTTTGTTGAATATGAAATCATAAGCTAGAATAAGTGAAGCTGTGAGTGCTGGGGTGAAGTTGTCCTTTAGCAGGTTCTTCAGGTACTTCGTCTGAGAGGGGATGAAGTCTTCTGTGTCTTCAGGAAGAGAGGGTGCGTCTCCAGAACAAGAAACTGACCAGAAAATAAGTAATTAATAAAATAGAAGGAAATAATTCAAATGTACATATCTATAAGGTACCTTAACTAAAGAATAACTAGTTAAACTGAATCACATGACTATTTCCTTATATCTCATACAAATATTACTAGATTAAGTTAATCTATGTATCATTCATTTAATTTATGTCTCTAGCTTTCCTTTATCTATCTTTATGTATCTTTCACTCACATTCAGTTTGTATCATCGAATAGAGAGTCTTCATCTCCTGTGGACTCATGAGCCAAATGTCAGTTGACTCTTCAGCCTCAGAATGCTCCCCTTTGGCGTACAGAGTCTTCAGTTCTTCACTACTTTGCTGAACTCTGAAACACAGGAACATGAGGACAAACTATAACTAAATTCCTGTAAGTGAAATCCTCTATAGTGAATAATGTAGGATGTAGCCTGAATAGTGAACAAATTTGCTTTAGTCTGCGATAAATTGCCATCAGTTTTGGAAAACTAATGGTTATTTTTCGGCATACTAAAGAAAATCTGTTCACTATTCAAGTTATATCCTAACTTATTGGTAGAAGAGTTCTACCAAAGATATTAATAATCATGCTACAATAAGATACACCACTCTCCGAAATTTCTGTTTTCAAAAGCGCCATCTGGACTTGAAAGTGGGAACTAAATCAACAATTAACATCATTTGATCACTTTGGTGTTGATGAAAACATTGCACATCAAAGTTAACTTAGGAAATAATTCAATAATTACACCATCCACGTTAGGCTCATCATATACAGTATGGGCCACAAAAATGTTTCCTTTTTTTTTCAAAACTTGTAAATCGTTAACCAATGCACGAAAAAACTGTATCTTGGTCTCTTTTTCTCCGCCTCTTATTGTACTATTAACAGGTAAAAACTATTTTGAACTGATGGACATAGTTTAAGAACAGGAAAGCAAAGAGTGAGGGTGATTATTTTTGTCATTGCGCGAAGGTCATTCTTGGAGCCAACTCTGTTATTTTACTTACTAAAAGGCAGTGAATAAAAAAGGAAAAAAAAATATAATGGAAGACATTTTCAATACAGGGTGCTTACACTTCTTCCTTAGAAACTATTTGGAAATAGAACAACTTCAGTGACATTTTGATCTCATCAAAGTTATCACTATGAATATTCGTTCTTCGCTTTTTCGTTGCATGGTTAAGGCTCGCTTCACACTTGCATTTTTAACAGCTCGGAAAAAAGCTCTTCCTAAAATGTGTTCACACTTGCGTTTTTTTAACGTATGTCCATCAGTTCAAAATAGTTTTTACCTGTTAATAGTACAATAAGAGGCGGTGAAAAAGAGACCAAGATACAGTTTTTTCGTGCATTGGTTAACGATTTATAAGTATTTGAAAAAGAGGAAACATTTTTGTGGCCCATACTGTATTTATAACTACTGCCTCAATATTGAAGCTTTCAATGTTTTGATCAGCACCAAATGTTGTTGTTTCTATAGTTCTCATTTTCAAATCCAGATGGCGCTACAACGCACTTTTGATATAGAAATTTGCGAGAGTGGTGTATCTTACTGCAGTATAATTTCTTTTGTTCTGTATAGTGTAACAAGCTTATTTTAGTGATTTTCTTCAATTTCATTTCAAAATAATATTAAGTTTACAATAGTAATTCATTCACTGGACGTGATCCACTCTTCTGATATTGATAGGAGTCTAGTGAACTACACTGTCAATTTTCAGATTTCCAAACAAAATTCTCTCTTGAAATTTAAATATTAACGAATAACTGAGGGGTGAATATAAAATAAATTAATATTCTTATTACCGAGCTATGAACTCTACAGTGGGTCTGTCCCCTATATCGGCACTTTGAGTGAAACCGGATAAGAAAACTTCTATAGGTTCCGTCAAACCAACTTCATCTTTCGCTTCCCTTGCAATCGAGGAGAACAACTGAAAAACATAAAAAAAAATCATTTACAAAATCATTTACAATACTAAAATGAGGTATAATTAATACTGTTTATTTATTATTAGCAGACTATTTTGTTTGTTTCCATGCTTTAGGAGCCATATAGGCATATTATTTAGGTCACATGATCCTTTAAATTTTGTGAAATGAAAATTCTTCGTTATTCTATAATGAGCTAGTGTAGAATATATAGATACCCAATCTCTGAAACTTACAATAGATCTCAAAATGTATAATACCTTTTTTAATAAATAATATAAGTACACTCAATGTCATCTGGACAATTTATCAGCTGCATGAATGATGATCACACTTGTTCAGAAAAAGAGTACAAAGAAATGTTAGTAGGGAATGAAATCAAATCTGGTTCGTGTTATCAGGCTAGCCAACTGTTCCAAACAAGCTAGTTTTATAATAATTTATAATAAGGTCTAAAAAACGACTCGATGTAGTATAGCAACAGGTAATTCAAGTAGAATTCATAAACCAACATTAAATATTCCAATATATAGACTTAATAAAAAGCTACCAAACAGATATAGTTTAATAATTGTATTCCAAGCATTTTTGTGCATACAAATTTTAATGCAAACACGTATGGATGTCGTTAATGAAATCAATAACTTTCTTTGTTATTACCTGAATACCTGTACCTCAATCTAAATTTTATTTCTGACCTATGAAATAGTGAATTGGGAAATTTAACTTCAATCCAATTACCTAAATTGATTTTATTTTATTTCCTAACTATGAATATAGTAAATTTGGGAAATCAATTTCAATCAAGATACCAAGAATGATATCGTCAGCTTACCTCATCTCTTATGGCCAGATTAACTTTCTCAGTGTCCACCTCATCCTTCCGGAGGTATTTGGACAGATTCTTCACTTCAGAAGGTTCAGGGTGTCCTCCTGGTCTGTCATGCATGCCTGGGCACTCTCCTGTCCATTTGGATCTCTTGAGAACTACGATGTGGTCATCTGAAGATAGCAGAATGATACCCACGGCTGCAATGAAGTTAGTTCGTTGAAAATATTGTGAACCGATTGGGGAAAGTTACCTTATTATTTCAGTTTACTAATATTAGCACAAAATTCTGTATTATTATTATTGAAGATATCTGCATAGTTCCTTCTTAATTGTAGTTAATAGATTTGTAGATTTTATAGATTTAGAGAGGTTATCCAGAGGGGAAAGGGGGTCTGATTATCAGACTATAGGGGGTTGAAACATTATTGCCGATCCCCCCCCTCATTGTTCCGATGCTACATCTAGGTGGGCCTTCATTTTGTTATATTGTAAGTTTTATTTTTTTTTTTAGTTTGGCGCCCTTTTTCTTCAACTCCCCTTTGTATCTTTCCTCAATTTCTTCTTCTTATTTCCTCTTCCTTCTGCCTTGCTATATCCATGAGTAAGCACACTGACTGTATAGGTCTCTTATCCATGGGTAAGCAGACTGACTGTGTAGGTCTCTTATCCATAGGTAAGCACACTGACTGTATAGGTCTCTTATCCATGGGTAAGCAGAGTGACTGTGTAGGTCTCTTATCCATGGGTAAGCAGACTGACTGTGTAGGTCTCATATCCATGGGTAAGCACACTGACTGTATATGTCTCTTATCCATGGGTAAGCAGACTGACTGTATAGGTCTCTTATCTATGGGTAAGCAGACTGACTGTGTAGGTCTATTATCCATGGGTAAGCAGACTGACTGTGTAGGTCTCTTATCCATGGGTAAGCAGACTGACTGTGTAGGTCTTTTGTCCATGGGTAAGCAGACTGACTGTGTAGGTCTCTTATCCATGGGTAAGCAGAATGACTGTGTAGGTCTCTTATCCATGGGTAAGCAGACTGACTGTGTAGGTCTCTTATCCATGGGTAAGCAGACTGACTGTGTAGGTCTCTTATCCATGGGTAAGCAGAATGACTGTGTAGGTCTCTTATCCATGGGTAAGCAGACTGACTGTGTAGGTCTCTTATCCATGGGTAAGTAGACTGACTGTGTAGGTCTTTTGTTCATGGGTAAGCAGACTGACTGTGTAAGTCTCTTATCCATGGGTAAGCAGACTGACTGTGTAGGTCTCTTACCCATGGGGAAGCAGACTGACTGTATAGGTCTCTTATCTATGGGTAAGCAGACTGACTGTGTAGGTCTCTTATCCATGGGTAAGCAGACTGACTGTATAGGTCTCTTATCTATGGGTAAGCAGACTGACTGTGTAGGTCTCTTATCCATGGGTAAGCAGACTGACTGTGTAGGTCTCTTATCCATGGGTAAGCAGACTGACTGTGTAGGTCTCTTACCCATGGGGAAGCAGACTGACTGTATAGGTCTCTTATCTATGGGTAAGCAGACTGACTGTGTAGGTCTCTTACCCATGGGGAAGCAGACTGACTGTATAGGTCTCTTATCTATGGGTAAGCAGACTGACTGTGTAGGTCTCTTATCCATGGGTAAGCAGACTGACTGTTTTGGTCTCTTATCCATGGGTGTCTATTCTTGCCATCCATGCGCTGGGTCGACATGGTTACCTGGGTTGACAGACGTTTCGTCAACAGTCACTTCGTCTACAAGACGTTTCGTCGACTTGACTTTTCGTCGACAGGACTTTTCGTCGACAAGACGTTTCGTTGACAAATTTTTGTAAATTTGATATTTACACACTCTTATGTTACAAAATATGTACTTTAACAGAATAATGTATCAAACGATCAAATTAAAGAATAGAATTAAGGTAACGAGGAAAACTATTAAATAAATTTCAATCGTTTTTCTACTTTAATACTAAACCAAAACTACTCGACAATACCAAATTATTTTGAAGTAATTAAATATTTTTGGGTCAAGTTACGTTTGTGATTTTTAAAATTTAAAATAATTTACGTTTCATAATGATAAGATTCATATCGTCGGTATTGTCTTTGACAAGTCATTATCAAGTCATTTGACAAGTCAGTAGGTAAATGCCCACTGTTCGACTACTGCGAGTGTTTGGTAATTGAGTGGTAATCCTAGATTGAATGACAAGATATAAAATACTCGCCGTTGAATGTTTATCGACATTATATATTTTTTTTACCAAGTAATTTGAAAAACTGTATATGCTATTGTCGTACCAAATAATGAAATCATTAAATACTAAAGGAATAAATCCACACATAAAGAGCTTTCTTAAATTTAATTCTTTGTCTATAAGTAGCATCGTGTCACAACTGCCTATTAGTATCTTGCCGTATTTGCTGGGGTGAAGGTGTTTTTGCGAATAATAGTAAGATTAATAATAATATATTAGCTCTAAATATTAGGTAACAAGCTCATATTTTTATTGGAGGGGATTTTTAATATTTTTTATTACATTATCAAAAATTGGATACAGTTTTATTTTCTATTTTAAGTCAACTACTTGTTTTTAGGAATCACTTTTTGGTAAAAAAAAATAATCTAAATGGCCGATAAACATTCAACGGAGAGTATTTTATGTAAAATCTTGTCAATCAATCTAGGATTACCACTCAATTACCAAACACTCGCAGTAGTCGAACAGTGGGCATTTACCTACTGATAATGGCTTGTCAAAGACAATACCGATGATATAAATCTTATCATTATGAAACGTAAATCATTTTAAATTTAAAAAAATCACAAACGTAACTTGACCCAAAAATATTAAATTAATTTAAAATAATTTGCTATTGTCGAGTAGTTTTGGTTTAGTATTAAAGTAGAAAAACGATTGGAATTAATTTAATAGTTTTCCTCATTATCTTAATTCTATTGTTTAATTTGATCGTTTGATACATTATTCTAATATAGTAAATGTTTTGTAACATTAGAGTGTGGTAATATCCCATTTATAAAAAATTGTCGACGAAACGTCCTGTCGGCGAAACGTCTGTCGGCGAAACGTCTGCACACCGGTTACCTTTGGTAGCCGAGTAGTCGACCTAGTGCATGGAGCGTACTTTCACTGTCCCCTATTCTACGAGGTCTTCATCTCTCTTTGGATCACCTCGTAGTGGATAGGGACAACTTTTAAACCTCGAAAATAATAATAATAAGAGGGTATCCAGAAAGTCAATAAACAAAACTGATTTTACGGTTGTCATTTTATTTCATCGCATATTGACATTCCAAATTAAAACCCTAATGGAAATTATACAGAAGAATTGATTTTTTTTGTCCTTTTATCCTTCTAAATTCGACTTTTGGAAATATTATGACTTTTTATAATTCGTGATATAGTTACTTATAAAGTTTATTACACTATTTTCTTTTTGCATATGATTGTACAATACCATCAATATCATATTGATCGCAATGATTATATTCATCTAATTCTCTCACTCACCACTTTATTTCTAAGGTGAAATATAACTTGGTCATAGTTATACAATGTGGCGCAAAAAAAAAAGGAAACCTATTTTCAAACTAGTATATTTTACAAACTATCAAACCTAGAAATTTTCTAAAAACATAGTTTTATTCGTTCATTTTTCTGCATTTATCTTGTTAATCGGTTAAGGGTTACGACGAAAATTAAACTTCCTGCAGCGAATTAAAAAAAGGTAAATAAAAAGGGCTTGCGCGAGGACGAGAAACTCCAAAAAGTATATAATAGGAAGAATTTATTTCCATATTTTAGTAGTAAAAATTCAATCCTACTATTTTTCATTCAATTCACGTTTTAATTATTGACTCTTTCATTCATGGAAATTCATCTTCATCACCAATCACGATATCTTCTACAAAATGTGCATTTCTTTGCAGAAACTATTTGCAAAATTTAGACGGTGCGGTAAATCAGTTCTAAGAGTTCGAGTCTTACATGCATCTTAAAAGGATGATACTTCACATCGTGTTTAACAATTCGATGAAATGTCTCTTAAATGAAATCTAATCCTTACTTTCTGATTGATAGTTTTGGGTTCTCAATAAACTGTGCATGAAAAAGATTAATGTTTTCATGTGTTCATTCTTTTCTCCTGCGACATGATCACTTTTGTTTAAATTTAAAGTTGTTTCTTCAGTTTTGAACTTATTAACATTTGTCAATACGGTTGGTTTTATAGTTGGGGGAAATCTTTCCAGAAAGCGTTGTTCAAAATGAGATGGAACCTGTGTAAAGCTTACAGTGTTTAAAAAATTGTCACAACAAAAACACTTTGTTCTTTTGAAAGCTGCATTTTGAGGGTTTCGAATAGGAGATAAAAATTAACGGCAAAATAATTTTTATAAAGATATATAAATTTTATCTCAAAAACCAACTTTCAAATGATAATTATTTTCTCTTATTTGTTACAAAAAAGAAGAAAATTTAATGTTTTTACATCCATAGAAAATGAATTATACCTTTCATGACTTTTTTTCGTTTATTTCGTCCTCGCGCAAGCCCTTTTTATTTACCTTTATTTAATTCACTGCAGGATATTTTACGTAACCCTTAACAGATAATCAAGATAGATGCAGAAAAAGTAAACGAATAAAACTATGTTTTTAAATTTTATTTAGGTTTAATAGTTTGTGAAATAAACAAGTTTGAAAATGGGTTTCCTTTTTTTTGCGCCACCCTGTATTATACAGCCAAATTTATAATGCCACCATAACAATAATTCCACCATTATTATGAATTATTCTATACACTCTCTTCCATCTTTGATAAGGTAAAAAGGGTGTCAGGACAAAAAAAAAATCGTGCAAAAGAAAAAAAAAAACTGTCAAAAAACTCCCGTGCGATAAACTTCCCCCACCAACTAAAATGAAAAACCCCCAGTCGATATAAATTTCCCTATTCATAAATTTAACATTGTTAAATGCTAACAAATTACACTTTCACCGAAAACACTTTTGCCGCACGACTCTTTCGCCGAAAATTTAAAGTTACTATATACATGCATCTAAAGATATACAAAGATATAGCGGTCTGGTTAGGGGGTTTAAGGGGGTTTGCCCCTCCCCTCCCCCCCCACCCCGCCAGGTTTGATAGTGACAAAATGTATACTTTACTGTTTTTTACTATAAAATAGGTATACCTTATTTTGCTAAAAATTTGTCATATTTTTGGCGAAAATGTAATAGTTATTGATTCACATTGAATAATGTTAAATATATTGGTAAAAATGAATAAGGCTATTCATATAGACCGGGCTAACGGCTTTTTTTCCACTTGAGATATTTTTTGTCCAGGGGGTATTTTCCGGGGGGTTTATTGCACGTTTTTTTTTTGTTCGGGGTATTTTACACGGGTGGTTCATGACCGTGGTTTTTTTTGCACGGGGGTTTTTGTCCTGGAATAAGTAAAAAGTAGCTCGATTTTTAAAAATATATTGGATAAATAAGAAAATTTCATTCATGAGATTATGTTGATTTAACATACACAAATTTAGTAAAGGGGAGAGAAGGGGTGATTGTATGGGAGTAATTGTATATAATATATCCAGTATATACAATATATGTACAATCATGAAATCACGATATGTTTTGATGTAGAAAATGTAAGTTATATAATATATTGGAAAATGAGTGGAATGAAGAGGTGTGATTTTGCTCCAATTTGGAAACAAAATAAAAAGAGAAACATAGCAATGTTATCTTGGTTTAGGGCAGGGTTGGGCAAAGGCAGCACTCAGTGCTATTTTGGCCTACAAAGCGGCACTCTTGCCCACCAGGGAAACGGTGCTTTATTTTCTTCTAAGGAAAATTTAGAAATTTTAGCCCTGACTGCTTTATAAATTACAAGGATATATAATATAAAAGAGGATGGTAAACTAATTGAAGAACAGAATATTTGTAATTACCTTGATACTTTGATAGTCAATTTTATACGTTAATAAGGTATTTTTAGTTTATTGTTAAAGTAGTGCCGGTGTTTAAAAAAAATTTCTAGACTCTTTTTTTTCTAGATCAGTTAATTTAATATCTTTCATACGCTTGTCTTGTGACATTCTAACACTGTGGTAAAAATTTATGCAACCATTTTTAATTCCTTTTTTGAATAAGTTAGGTAGCCATAGTAATTTATCCTGTGAATTTATGAGTTACTTATGCAAGATAGCTTATTTTTGTTTTTATTGTGAATTATTTTCACATGAAGAACAAATTATTATATATCATTTATTAATTCTTTTTAATGCAAATGATAAATCTACCACCAATATTTATGCACAAAATATGTACCGTTGTACATGTACGTACTTCAATTAAATCTACCACCTCAATATCAACAGCAATTTAGAAAACGAAAAGAAAATTGGCACTGAGATTCCATATTTCGGCACTGAAAAACACAATGTGTGCCTACCCCTGGTTTAGGGGGTGAATATGACCCCCACACTTCGAACTGGAACCAAGTAGCCTAGCAAGGAAACTGTTGTGCATTATTGATTTGGTACATTTGAGTAATGGGACAAGTATTGATTTGGTTCATTATATCAAGAAAAAACAATTCGTCACATGAAATAAATTAATCTATTTACATACTATTCCATTTCACCTTATTTTTTCTATGGATAGTTGAAGTATATAAATGAATTGTATTATAAATCTCGCACAGAGCTAGAATAGAAATCTGATTATACAAAAGTAAATTTTAGAGGAAATGAATTCAATTCATATTTCGGAAATGGAGGCCTGTATTCATCATCAGGTTAAGTTAACACTTAATCACAAAATTCAAAGTCAGCAAAAGAATGGATTTTGTGCAAAGATTTCTTACCCAAAGGTTGCGAGAGATAAGCATGACTACTGCCGTGGACTTTGACTCCATTTTCCTCCAGTTTATCCACGTCTTCCCTCAAATTAGTCCCCACGAGGTCCTTATAGCAAGTGAGCCCCACGTCAATCTCCAGCTTCCCGTCACTGGTCATACGATGGTCCGCGTGTCTGAACTTCGAACCATTGAACAGTTTCGAATTTTGGGCTACTTTCTTTTTCCAGATTTGATCGATTTCAGTTTCCAGATCAAAGTTAGATCGTCTGTTGAAGGAGTACGGGATGAAATTGATCAAAATATCTTCTTTGCGGAAGATCTTGCTGGATTTTTTGATAGTAAGTTGTCGTTTTTTAGAACTGACTCTAACAGTGTGTGTCGCCATCACAGCTGCGCACTCTCCCACTGGCCAATAGAAACTGAGGTAACGACACTCTACACCTGCAAAACTAACAGATGTGCACTGGCTGTGAGAACACTCGTCTATATGTACACGGTGTATTATTAGATGTCATTGCCTGAGAAATAGGTTCACAATCAAATACAATATTATTTAAAATAGAATAAACTGAAATTATAAATGGAAATATTTTAGTTAAATATATAGTATAGCCATGCAGGTACCTAATATAATGTAAATAGGAATGAATTGTGTGAAGGGAGGCAAATAAAAGTATTATCATAAACCGAAATGGACCAATACTCAGCGGATAAAACAGACAACTGTACTACACAATATCGATTATACTGACCTGACTATACTTTTCACACTTATCGTGTATTTATATGAAGAGAATAACAATCATATCGCTTATCTAATCTCAATGAATATATTACACATACATACTTCTTTTTTTATGGGAAACACATAATAAGAAGCACTCGTTAAAATACATATTCAAAACTGGGCCTGTCCGGGAATTGAACCCGGGACCTCTCGCACCCGAAGCGAGAATCATACCCCTAGACCAACAGGCCGCGACACCTACAGGCGTAATAGTAGCAACAAAAAATGAGATATAACTACAGGGTAATCTACAGGATCGATTGGCGTGATTTCCCCTCTACTGCTTATCAACTAACAAGCATCCTAAATTTGATTATCAACAAAAGTACTAATTCTATTATCAGAATAGAAACATTAAAATAATGTTAAGACTCGTATAACAGTTGGTGAAAATGTTGCAACCTGTAACGGTAGAGTATAATTATATCGATTTATTGAAATTAATGCAAGCTTTTAAGTTTATTAACGGTAAAATAAAAATCTGTTATGATTGATTTAGTTTGAATGTTTATAGATATAAGATAGAATTTAGAGTAACTATTATAACTGAATAATAATACGAATATTAAATACACACCTAGCTACAACTGTCAAAAATTTATTATTGTAGCATTAAACATCAATAGGTTAATATGAATTATTAAAAAAACGTTGTTGCATATAATTAGATACATTATAATTATATACAGTTGTCGATAACAAATTTACGATAGTTTTCGCTGAAATGTTGCCTACAGAGCAATCGAATTGCATATTAGGAGACTAAAATAACAGTTTTCTGTGATTGTGACAGCATTCGAGGGTAAACTGCAATAAAACGCTATTGCAACTTGCTCATTGATTTCATTATCGGCATATCTCAAAATACTCATTTTTCAGTGAAAAAAAGTATATACAATTGATAATCTGTTTATTTAAATGATAATAATAATGCATACATTTTTCTTAGGTACACAGAGAAAAAAGTTTACTCACATCTAATGGGTCATCAATTTATGTTTTGAATCAATTTATTATGTGAGTTGGTTGGACTTTATTCATGTTTTCACGTGTGTAAAAACAACAATGATGTGGTGTGTCATCGAACATTAGTTAATTCAATTCATTTTATAGATTGAATCAACTTACTATGAGAGTTAAAAGTTACTTTTTTGAGAATTTTAAAGTATGTTGAAACAACTATGACAGAGTGTATTGTAGTAACTCACAACGACTGTTAATCCAATGTATCTGGTGTATAAATTAACTTACTATGCGAGTTGGCGCAACTTTTTTTAAGTTTAGGAGTGAGTCAAAACGACTGTTTTGTTTTAACCAACGTCAATTTAACTACTTTTAAGTAGTACCTGCAACTCACCACGTAGGTAGGCGCAAAAATAACCCATTCATATGAGTCAAAACAAATCAAATTTGATTCAACTAATCCTTTCTCTGTGTGTATGAAAAGGTTAGTAAACAATAACATTTTATGGTACACTTGTTATTACTTGGCATTTATTGGTAATTTCTGAACAAGATGATTTCCATAGCCAGAAATTAGTTTAGATAAGACGTTAATGAAATTAAGAGTTATATGTTACTCCCTAGATCACAATGACTTAGAAAAAAGGGACTGTTACTATTGAACCCTAATATATATTTATTTTTATAATATTCAATTTCTTGGAGACTAAAAAATAACTCGCACGGAAATTCAAAGAAATTAAGTTTAATAATTCAACTAATTTAAGTATGGGTTTAAAGTCTTCTTCGGAATCAAAGACCATATCACCGACGTCAAAAGGAAATTAAATACAAGGGACTGGAAGAAGCAGTCAGAAAGAAATGGGACTCCATGATCAAAGTCATCTTCAACCTGTTTGTAACAAGCTTATGGATGCAGAAAAGCTACTCCGTGAATGGAGTCACTTACCAATGCATGTGACGAAAAGGGACGCAAGGTGCGCACCGGTGACTGCACTCACGGATGGAAGAGGAAAATGAAGAGGTGATATTAAATGAAGCCTACGAGTCTACCTAACACAAAATCTAAGACCTCGTAGTTGAAGAACATAACCCTAGCGCTATCCTCTAAAACTGCAAAAATGATAAACATGGTGAAAATGAGAAAATATCCAAATTACAACAGTTCGTGGCCCAAGGGACGCTATTCCCCTTCTCTTCCATTCACCACAGACAGCTTCAGGACAGAGCCCCTGGAGAATAATGTACGGCTAAGGTTCAGTCAAACAATTGATAAGGTGGTAGGTATTAATACTTACTAATGGTTAGCAGTAACCACACAAAATTTTGAATGGCACTGAATCTTTTAAACGAATCCCTAAATGGAATTTTACAACATACAGCCATGGTGCAATGAAAAATCAAGAATTGACAATACTAGGAAAGAAAATATAAATATAGATTTGTCATGATGGATCAATAAAGAAACAGAAGAATTTACACTATAAATATTGATTATATTTCTCAGTTTGATGGAGAAGCGATGGGCAATCCCTTAGCTTCAACGTCAGCGAATATTTTTCTGTGTCATGAAGCTACTTGTCATGTAAACTTTAACCAATAGTTTATAAACGTTACATTGATGAAACTTCCATTCCGTTTAGACACAGCTCTCACATAACAAAATTTCTAAATTACTAACATTCCAATATTTTATTTACTTGCGACTCTGAAATTGATTCAAAACTTAATTAGCTTCCTATATGTTTTAATTGCTAGAGGAAATAATTTATTTGTAACTACTGTATTTCACAAAAAAGACATTCACTGGCCTTGGTATGAAATTTGAATCTCTTGTCTTTTTGAAGACTAATATTATTACATGTTTGATTTATAGGGCTTTTATGATATGTTCTCGAGGCACGTTGTTTAAAAATGTGATGAATGTTTCGCATCAGTCCTTACCTATAAATCATTGGGGGTCTGAATCGTCTTTTCTTAGTGATATTTTTGAAAAAATGGCTTCACTTGCGAAAGTATAGATACAGTATTTAAGAAAATTTCATGTAATATATATATTCAAATTTGGAGGTCCTGTGACCCTCAGATAAATATTAAAGCATCAGGTCGGAAGGGCTGACGCTCCAAACATGGGTCAAATGAAACATAAATACATGATCCAGCGAACTCCATCATATGAATAATATTTATGATTAAAAACCTGTAAGCTTAGCTGTGTGAGGAAGCCTGTTCAGTGTATATATTAGGTTAATAATTAGAGTATTTTGGACTTATTTTTGGTTTTGTTTCCAATGTCCTCAAACGTAAACTATCCATTTTGATTGATAAGTTTTATCCTGAAGTTGTTCACCTATGAAGAAAATCTCCCACATTTACTTGTTATTTTTTGAGTGACACTGTAGAGTCAGTCAACCAGCAAAGAGGATCAAAATCATCTAATTTCTGAACGATTTAAAAATTTCAACAAATTTTGATTACAGGACATTAGAATCCATATTTATGGTTCCCGGAAAGCTGCCCACAGAAAAAAGCTCACAATAAAGGTGAAACTTAAATTATACATTTATTACAGCTATACGTATATCTAATTTTGTGCCACCCCTGCCAGGTCATTATACAGTGCAACTCCTTCATTAATAGAGTCCTGAATAATGAACTAGCCTGTCTACTGTAAACATATCTTGTGTAATCTACCATGAAAGGGCTAGTTTTCTATTCATCTCTTAAATCCTCTATAGTGAACTAAACTGTGCTTTAGTGAGCTATTTGCACTTCACTATAGAGGATTTCCACTGCACGATAATGAAGTGTGCTGTCAGCAAACTACATTACGACTTAATATCAAAACATTAAATAAATATTATGCAGTTTTTACAGTGAGCATCATTCCGGTCACCTATTTTTAATCCAATTCAGGCTACTACGTAATTATTAATTTCGTTAGGTATATAATAATTATCAAAGATAGAAATATTTTGTATACCTATATTAGTTAGTCTGCATAGTTAGGTGAGATTGAAAGCTGTAATAATTGCGAGACATGTATTACTGTTCTTAGACAGAGACAATTTTGTTGATGATAATTGTGCGGTAACCAGCTATAATAAACAGCACTATTATTATTCAGATGAGGTTATTAGAAGCAATTGGTTCTGAAATTAGTCATTCTCATTTAGACTTTTCAACCATTCTACTATTTTTTCATTCATCTCGACAATTAAATTAGCAAGACAATAGTTGATTGAAGTGTGTTTAGTGATATTCTATATATTTTACTTCTGCTTCTATAAATGTTAGCGACTTGAAACATATTTCTCTGACACTTTCATTCGAAGAATCACCATATCAAACACTGTTCATAATTTCTATCTTCTGTTGGAGAGATGACTTTTTCACTTCTTTGAACAATTATATTGATCTTTATGTGTGTTTCCCCTCTTTGAAGTCATAATGAAGAACTGCAAATAAGACGATATATAACTTGAGTTCTATTTCATTTTAGGGTAGCTAACTTCCATGTTATCGCACGGTTCCATATTTGCAGAAACGTAAAAATCTATAGGTAAACTATGATTAGGTACTATATTTTCTTTTCTTACGTGTCTGAAAATGTAGAACCAACAATATCTTGCACATATACCCTACTACCAAAAATATGTCACAGAGCGTGAAACTACTGTTTGTTCAATGTAACAACGTATTAATCAAAATATCAAACTAATTATACACCAATACTGAGTGAGAGTTAAGCTATGGTTGAATTTTAAAACTTTTCATGCATTCACTATTTTGAACTTTTATCACAGAGCATCAAATAATTCTGGCAAAAAATACTGGAAAATGTTTAATAGACTAAATATTCGAACTCTAAAAACAATTTTCATTCATTATAACTCATAGAAAATGAAACGTTCAATTAAGGAGTACCAATTAAATAATTACTTGTTACTTACCCCAGTCTTATTACCATTTTGTAATAAGACTGAGTCGTGATCTGGTAATAGAAGCGGGGCCTGCCTGCATATAAATTGTGCATCTTTAAGTTAAAATTAGGATTCTTGAGGATAATTTTTGTACAAAATCAGCAGCCTGAAAGAAGAAATTGCAATTTTTATTATCACTATTGTTTTGCATTTTATTTTGAAATTGAGGTTTCCAAGGACAAAATCTATTACTTTAATTTTACATCTAATTATTTTATGATTTATTAATATATTAAAACATTTAAATAACAATTGCAAATTTTTGGTGAATAGAAAGTAATTAAGGATTTATAGATATTAATTTATTGATAATTTTACATATCTCAATCATTTTAACAGGTAGCTAAACATTTCAATAATCATTAAAAAATTACATAAAATAAAGTATTTCATTTCTTCCAATTTTTAAACAGGGTGAACTTCAATTTCTATTTCTTTTTAGAACAATTTTCATGATTTGGATAAGACATGCATATCATGAATAATGAATTAATTAGTAACATTTTATACAAATTTAATATACTTTAATTAACATTGAATTTAAAATCCACATTGCTTTACCTTACTTATGACTCTCCCTGTATAACACACCTAGCTAAATAATTATCAAGTTTACTACAATTGACAGTTTTTTGTCATAATTGTGACTGTTTGAGAGAAGATTTAGTGAACTGCAGTTTTTCCCAAATGCCGAGACACATTTTGATGAGCCTAGTGTCTCTACTTTCTTTGGGCAGAAGTCTTTGCTTCTTGAATTCTTCTCTGATGATCCATGATGCAAACTGATGAAAAAAAGGATAGTAAATTATTTGCTTCAAATTTAACCTCATTTAACACTCACTTATACATTAAGATTAGTTAATTTAGCAAAAGGATAATTGTACTCAACTTCTTAGCTATAGTTTAAATTAATTTCAAAGATAAATAACTTTCCATATCTTTATTTATCTCCTAACATTTCCAAATCTGTTAATATGATTTTCTAGCTTAAAATAATGTAATAACATCAATAAAAGACAAACAAACCTTGTATTTGCCTTTCTGAATAGCAGCGATGGCCATGTACAGCTTGCAGCGAGACATTATAGCCGGGTCACCCACTGACATCGCTATGTTCATCTGCTGCAGAGTGATCACCTCAGCCTTGTCAGCCCAATTGAGATTGTAGTCACCCAGAGCTGAGCAAGCTCCTCCTAGAGTGGATAGCCATGACATTGACTCCTCCAAGTGAATTCTCTCCAAAACGCTGTGTGTCAACATGCGGCTCCATCTTATTGATGATCATGGGAAAACAAAAGATTGGAAATAAATAAATATTCATTGTAATAGGTGATATTACAAGAATACAAGATAAATAATTCATGAATCATAATTGCAATTTGGCATAGCTTAATAGTGATAAATCTAAATGTCGAAATATTAGAAATATGGAATTCTCGTAGTTACTAAATAATTTGGACAGACAGTTTTTGAAATATAATATTTAAACTTTTTTTGCTCATTTGTAAATTAAATTTACAACTTACTTCTTATCAATATATAGTGGGATGAGAGAATCTGTTGTAATATTCAAAACAAATTCTTCACAGCTCTTAGTATTTTCTAATCTGGAATCATAGCATTTGTTAGATTTCTTTGATGAGTACCATTTATTGATGAAAGACTTTCTGTATCTTTTAGACCAATGTAATGTCTGTAACAATGCACGAAGTGTTCTGCAATCTAATACCAAAGACTGTTTCATTATTTTTCCACAGTTTCTTCGGGCATTGCAATCTTCATCAACAGAAACATTTAGGAGAAACTTGTCATCTTTAGTATGAGTATCTCTTCCATTAACATGATCCATTTCATTGATATTTGATTCATAAGACATTACTGGATAGATTTCATCCCTTTTTAGGAGAATTGATTCCATTATGTTTGAAAACAATACCTATTTAATATTTTAAAGTGAATATATATCTGTAATACAAAATATTAATTTTAACAAAATATAATATCCAAAAGTAAGCGGAGGAGAAAAATAAAAATGATGAATACTGGATTTTTTATAGCTGGTTAATTTAGCTTTGATTTTTTTTGCACTGCTGGAGGACTTTTTTCTATTCATTTCAATATCCTTTTGAGAGGGGAGAATATTAGAGATTTAGAGAACTAGACAAATTAGGAGACTGGCACTTATTATGCCAGTCTATATTTGGTCCAGGTAATAAAGCATCTCCCAGTCTGTATTTGGTGAACAAAATTCCACTGACTTTTCTAAAAAGATGAAAAAATCCACCAGAAATTTCCAATAAATTAATAATCTTCAAAGGGAAAAAATGCATGACCAAATTCACAATTTTAATGTTGAGTTTGTGAAGTTATTTTGAGCCCTTCAATTGCATTTTGCAAATGGCAAGAAATATTTATTTTATTTTTCACCTATGCTACAATTTATGATAATTTGATCTTTTTGGATATATATATTTGGTGATTTTTGGAGAGAGCTGGAGAGACATGGAGAGTTTATAGCTATACTATTTTACTTAATTTTGAAAATTTGATTATTTTTGGAGAGAGCAGAGAGCTCAGAGCTGGAGAGACAGCACTATGCAAAGTGTGGCAAATTTATCTCCTAGATTTAAATTATTAGTCTCAAAATGACCAGAATTCCACAAAATGTCTCCAATAAATAAATGTAAAAATAGGAATTAATTAGGAAAGTGTCTCCAACTTCCAAGATCTTACAAAGATACATTTTCCCTCAAAATATGTCTCCAATTTCCAAAGATCTTCGGCGACAGCCGACATGGACGCGTTTTGCAGACTACAAATGGTCATGAAGAGTTTATAAGCCATACTATTTTACTTAGATGATAAGCAATTGAAAAATAATAGTAACAAGAATAAATAGCTAAAAACCAGTCTGGAGAAACTGGTTAAGTGTTCATAGAGATCTCATATTGATATTCTGTAATTTCTGTTTGTAGCAAAATTAATATAAATATAGGGATCAATTCACTTCAGAAGTGTTTGTAAAATTGAAGCAAGATTAATGTAATAGTCACGGAATATTATTTAGGAAGGGGAAAATTCCACTAATAAGTTGATGAAATTTTCAATAATAATTCCATGAAATACAGTCTGGGGACTATGTCATTATTAAATAGTAATAACTGTATTTTTTGGTGGAATTTTCCATGAAATACAGTCGGGGGATTATGCCATTATTAAAAAGAAATAATTCACTCATTATAATTGTATTTTTCATTCAAAATTTCAGTGAATCATTCATTCTGCAATCAGTCCAAGTAAAATAGTATGGCTCATAAACCCTCCATTTGTCTATCCAAAAACCCCCAAATTTCTCTCCAAATGATCAAATTCTCAAAAATAACATTGAAGCATAGGAGAAAATTAGATATTTCTCGCCATTTGCAATTGAAGGGCTCGAAATAACTCACCATTAAAATGGCGAGTTTGGACATTCTTCATTACTTGACCCAGTCTGCAAAGCATGCACGATCAGTCTCCAGATATTTAATTCCTGGTGCAATTTCTCCCCAAAGATTTCCAAATTTCTCTTCAAAATGGCCAAAAATCTCAATAGTGAATAATTATAATTTCATGTAAACATAGGAATTAATTAGAAAATTGTCGACGGATAATTCAGGAGACTAATTTCAAGGCCTCAATAGTCACCGGATGCAGATTGTGGATAAACTTCATAAGTTCATGAATCTTTTGCAGACTGTTACTTGGCAAGTTGGCCCATCAGATAGCAAGTTAGCCAATGACCAAGTGAAAAAGCACTATATACAAATGTTACCAGTCTAAAAAAAATACATGAAGCCGTGAAGTTAAATTTATCTGGCGACTATTGAGGTCTTGAAATTAGTCTCCTGAATCATCTAGGTCTGGCAAAAATTTTCCAATTAATTTCTATGTTTATTGTTTACATGTACCTAATAATTTATTATTGGAGAGTATTTGGAGATTTTTGGCCATTTTGGAGAGAAATTTAAAAATCTTTGGAGACAAAATTGCTCCAAAAATTAAGAATCTGGAGACCGATCATCACCAGACTGTATTTTCATGGTAAATTTGTCGGTTTTTTCTCCATTGAAAATAATATTATGGCAAAGTCGGTGGATTTTTAGCTATTTATTCCTATGTTATCATTAATTTTCGGTGGAAAAATGGGTAAAATGTTGGTGGATCTGTCACTGGATCAGCCAAATTACTTGAAATAATGGTGGATTTTTTCAGCTTTTTAGAAAGTCAGTGGAATTTTGTGCACCAGGACCAAATAAAGACTGGGGTCACTAATTGTCCAGACTGGCGACTGCAGGAACTGCTGGTTAACTGTTCTCCAAGAAATCCTGAATTTTGGCTTCTGTTCTCTGTAAAATACATGTTAATATAGGAGGAAATTAAGGATTGTTTGCACAGAAAATGTTTAAAATGTCCCATATGGCAAGGCATATTATGCAGACTGGCCAATTGTCAATGCTTTGCACTTGCAGATTGGGATGCCACCAAGTGGCGAGTCTGTGGCCAAAATAATATCGCGTCTTGCGGGACGCCACTCTGGAAAAAGTAGTCTTTTCTGATGGATTAATCTCTCTGTTGGAGTTTAGCAAACCTTAAATTATAGTAATAAATATAAGGGAACTGTATAATCTGCAGCATTTAACTTCTAAAATTCATCTGTTAGCCTAAGGTAGGGTCAAGCCACTCTGGAAAATACCTTAGGCTAACAGATGAATTTTATAGGCTAAATGCTGCAGATTATGCAGTTTCCATTAATTTATTACTGTATTTTAAGGTTTTCTAAACTCCAACAGAGTAATTAATCTATCAGAAGCCAGTCTGTATTTGGTGCACAAAATTCCACTGACTTTTTGAAAAAGCTGGAAAAATCCACCATAAATTTGGCTGATCCACCAACATTTCACCCATTATTCCACCGAAATTTAATTGTAACATAGTAATAAATAGCTAAATATCAACCGACTTTGCCAGGATATTATTTTCAATGGACTGGAGTCTGCAGAATATTTCAATATGGGACATTTTAACATTTTCTGTGCAAACAATTCTTAATTTCCTCCAATATTTACATGTATTTTACTGAGAACAGAAGACAAAATAGAGGATTTCTTGAAGAACAGTTTACCAGTTCCTCAGCTGCAGTCTGGATCAGAAAAGACTACTTTTTCCAGAGTGGAAGTCAAGCAGGTAAATTACAGCCCACCAACTAACTGCGGCACCAGGCCTCTGACAACAGAAACATTATAACTTCAAATTGAAGTTCAAAACACACATTAAAAACATAAAGTACTAAATTATAGCATGCTGCATGCACTGTGCTCATTTTGATAGCTATGCAACATTTTAATGTAATTTCGGTTCAGAACGCTTTAAAGACACTTTTGAGAGGGCCGCAATTGAAAATTAAAGGGCCGCAATTTACCTGAATCACCCTATTTTTCAGAGTGGGCGGGAGACGCTAAAATCCTTATTTTTGTGGCACGTAAGTGCCGTGACCGGTGACTGTCAATCTAGTGTCAGATGGGTACATAGAATCTACGAAACGAACCGATTGAGGACCAAAATGGACAGATTGCCACAGGGTTTTTCTCGCATGTTCAAGTTCAAGTTAAAATTTCCAGAGAAGCTTTTGTATCAGCTCTGGTCTCAAAAATAAAATCATAATCACATGTTTTTTTTTTTTGTATGTAGGAGCACCGGTTAATACCATATGGCTTCTTCTGGTATGGGGAAGCAGTCTCCCCTGAAGACTTCGGACAAAGAGCACCTGCTCCAGTCTCCCAGCCTGATCGCTATCACTTTATTGGGTCTCTCTCCATTGGGAAGTTGAACATCAATGCAAGTTTACAAAATACAATTTTAATCTCTAACAACAGTTCCCAAACTCAATCCAGGAACAATAACATATTTAAAACAAGGAACAGTAACATAATTTAAACAAGTAACAACAAAATTAAACAAAGAACAACAACATTGAAAAAAGAACAGCAACTACACAGTGAAATAATAAACACCCTAAACTTTGGGTCTGTCAGTTAGCTAACAAGTCATAGCTAATATATTGAGAATAACAAGAAAGATACAAATTATTAATTAAAGATATATATGAGCACAGTAATATACAAATATATATTTATTTTCATTACAGATGGCTCATGCCAAAATGCTTTAATTTAACAGAAATTCATTGGAAAAACAGCATTTGTAAGGAAAAATTAATTCATACAAAATTATAACCTAATTCAAGCTTTCTTTAAAGAGACAGACTGCAACAATGAAACAGAACTGCATTGTTATGATGTATAGCCAGATAATGTTAGGTGAATTAACCTCAAAATAAAAGGGAATTTGCCTGGGAAATATCCAGGGGACTGCATCAAAATGCAGAGGAACCTTGACCCACCCTAAATGGGTCAAGCATACCAACCTTGTCAAGGTTCCTTAATAAGACAATATAATGCTTGACCCTATCAACACTCATGCTGTCTACCAGATGCTCTGATGTATTCAGCTGCAACTGCAGTTATCTTTCTCTCTATCTTAACAGGGAAATCTCCAGCTGAGAGAATATTTTTGAGAGTCAGTGGTACTCCAAGATGGGAAAGTTTTTCATACATCTCACTTCTAACTAAACTGTACTTTCGGCATTGAAGCCAGAAGTGGGCAATGGATTCATGAACTTCACATTCTTCACAAATGTTGTTTTGGGTCATTTCAAAACGGAACATGTGTGAATTTACTCCTACATGTCCTTTTCTAAATCTGCTAAGAGCAGATTCCACTGAACGTGGTCAAAACTCAAAAAGGGTTTGAACTTAGGATGCTCAACCATTTCACTTAGGAAGAGTCCTGTTTGAGTAGCTTGGACAGCGGATTTCCAGTACTCAGTCCAGAAGTCATGAAATCTAGAATTCAGCATTCCCACTAATTCCTCAACCTCTAGAGGACAAAGAACTGATCTATTATTGGATGCATGTGCATTTCTAGCAAGTGCATCTACTGCTTCATTATATTTAATGTTACAATGAGATTTGACCCACTGAAATTTGATAGCAAGAGTATAAGACAAATTCATTTCTTTTTGAATATTGAAAATCAAATTCTTATAGGAAAGCTTATAGGTGTTCAATATCAACTGTAAGGCACTTTGACAATCTGAGAGTAGGAGTACTTTTTTCTCTTTGAACTCAGCTCTCACATTAATAAGGCGTAGAGCCTGCCAGATTGCATAGAGTTCCGATCCAACTACTGAGCGATGGGGGTTTAGGAGCCAACTAACTGCTATTCTTTTTTCTGGTACAAGGATGGCTGCAGAAGATGAACCATCTGCCAGCTTGGATCCATCAGTGTAGACTTCAATGAAGTTTGAATAACTGGTTTCGATGAAATTTCTGAACTCTTCATTAACTGTATTAGGAAAATTATAGTTTATTGGAAGCTGCAGATTAAAATTAGATGCTACATCAACCCATGGTGGGAATGGAGAGACTAAGTCAGTCATTACTGAATTTGGAGGAATCAATGATAACAATTGACAATCTCTATTAGAAACACTAGCAAAATTTGATGGATTTGGATTATTATTTCTTATCCGAAATTGTTCTGCAGCATAGTCATTTGGGTTCCTTTGTTTGAGCTTGATAAAATATTTAAGATTAAGATACTTGAATCTAAGAGAAATTGGTGAGATGTAAGCATCTGTTTGCATAGAGAGAACAGGCGAGGTCTTCCTTACTCCTATGAAAAGTCTCAGGTTTCAGTTTTGTAGAACTTCCAGAATTTGAAGGTTTTTCTCACTAAGCTGTCCTATAACAGGACAAGCATACTCTATTTTACTTCTTACAAATGCAATATATATTCTTCTCAAAGTATTACGTGAACATCCATACACTCTAGATGATAATGCCTTTATAATATTTGTTTTCTAGTTACAATCTCTTTCAAATATTGGGTATGTGTGTCACGCGCGTTTGAGTGATCTGCAATATCGACCGATTTTGTTGCGCAATCTGTTGATCAGTGGTTTGCGCAGCCATCGATCGATTCCTGCGCATTCGAATGATATGTTTTTTTAGTTTGTACATCAAATTTGCACATTTTATAACGTATATCAATCGATAGCGTAACCATCGATCAATTTTTGCGCGTTCGAAAGATCTAGATTTTCTTTGTTTATGCATTTAATTAATTGTTTTGTTTTTACTGGAAAAATACTTTTTAGTCTTTTAGATACTTTTTTATATTTAATAAGTCAACCATCAGTCGATTGTTGCGCGTTTGACAAAATCCATATCATTCAAACACGCAACAATCAACTGATGGTTGCTCTATTAAATGTAACAATTAGATGCATAAACTAACAAAATCCATATCATTCGACTGATGGTTGACTTATTAAATATAAAAAAAGTATTTTTCCAGTAAAAACAGAACAATTAATTGAATGCATAAACAAAGAAAACCCGGTCATAAGCCCCCTCCCCCGGGTTACGAGCCCCCCTCCCTGTTTTTTTTAATCCTTATTTACCTAGTTAAACAAATGAAGAGCTACTTAGATAGAAATAGCTGAGAGTTGCTAATGTAGTTTGTTGTATCCGCTACTTTGTTGTACTGCATGATTGTTTAATGACCAGGCAGAGGGGTTCGGGGGGCGGCACACCTCCCCGATATACATATATTTTATGTTAATCAGTAATGAACTACAAAAGTGTCAATAAGGATTAAATAATATAGGTAAATGAGGATTAAAAATCGGGGGGGGCTCTTGACTGGGGGGCTTATGACCTACACCCGACAAAATGTATACTTTACCAATTCTACTATATATTGAATAAAGGAACTGATCAATATTATGTTACAAGAAAGGTACCATAATTTTACCTTATTAATAAAGGTGGCTTGTGACCTAGGGAGGATCATGACCGGAAGGGGGGGTCTCTGGACCGTATCCCCAACACAACCATCCTCCCCAAGATATAAGCCCCTCTCTTCTATATAGGGAAACGAACTAACTAACCTTGGTAAGTTATACAGTATTAGTTAGCTACTAAATAGTAAGCCACCTTCCCCTGGTTAAAAGCCCTAATTTGTTTTCTTAATTTTAAGATACTGTATAATATTTATTACTAGACATAATAGCAAGATAAGGGAAAGTAACCTAATTTATTCAACTTTATGAATTTTCTTAAAGGAGTTATTAAAATATATGTGTAGGTATATGAGCCTTGTAATTAAACAAGCAGTGTGTATTTCAACAAACTACTGGATACAACAAGCTAAACTAGATTACGTGCACTCGTTAGAGCACATACCTTCGCCGCCGCACTGACCCATTCTCTCCCAAAGTCTAATAAACTGGTAACTGGATAATGGACCAATCGTCCCACCAAGTTTCATGCAATATGGTTCAATAGTTTTTGAGTTGAGTTATAAATGACCTTGACCTTTGACCGGATCGCTTCCAAAATTCTACCAGATGGTTCCTGGACATTAACCAATCGTCCCATCAAATTTCACACAATTTGGTTAAAATTTTTTGGAGCTCTTGAGCTACAAATGGCCTTGACCTTGATCTTTAACCTGATCGCTCCCAAAATCTAACAATATTACAGGTTATTCGTTTAAATAACCTAGGCAATCTTCTGATGTGTACAAAATTTATTTAAATTTAACTTTTTAGATGAAAAATATAGCATTTACTCTCTTAATCTTGACCTTTGACCTCAAAGTCTTCAGCTGACACAAGATTTATTGGAACAAATAATTTAGATTTACTATCGGTTGAAAAATTAATATTTACTATACTACTATTATAAATAAGGATAAGGGATATATTTGAGCTGAAAATCTGAAACAGGTGCGTTAGACAAAGAAAAAATATATTTATAAAAGTACAAGAAAAGAAATCCTTATTTTGAAAAGTGAAATTGTTGGGCAGAGTTTAAAAATGTATTTTATTGATACTAACTTCACTAAGATTTATTAATAATTACGTATAAATATTTATTAATTTTAATTTTTTACCAATATTAATTATAGGGTCATAAAGTTTAGCAAATTTTAGTAGAGGTTAAACGTCTGGTTCTACCATATCGTTGACGTCAAAAGGAAATTAAATACAAGGAACTGGAGGAAGCAGTCAGAAAGGAAAATGGCTCCATGAACAAAGTCACCAACCACCGTCGGTGACAAAGCTCAGGGATTCAGAAAAGCTACTCCGTGAATGCCGTCACTTACCAAGTAATGTGACGAAACGGGACACAAGCACTGGTGGCTGCACTCACACGGATGGAAGAGGAAAATGAAGAGGTGATACTAAATGAAACCTAACATAAAATCTAAAACCTCGTATAGTTGAAGAGCATTACTCTAGCGTTATCCTCTAAAACTGCGAGTAGTAAGTTTTTCAAAATGATGAACATGGTAAAAATGAAAAAAAAGACCATGCATAATTAATGCATAATCCTAATTACAACAGTTCGGGCCCTCTTCATTTTCCATTCACCACAGACAGTTTCAGGATAGAGCCCCCTGACAGAGCTCAATTGAAGCATTTTGGTGTAAATATTGTATGTATTTTTAATTTTGTCAATTAAAAGTTACATCTTAAAATGCTGGAACATATATATTTAATTCGTAGTGAAAGGGCTATATTTTTCAAGTAAAATTCTATAGAAATTAAAATGGTATGACTTAATACATTTTGGGGACGTCTCAAAAGTCCGACACCCCAATAGTCAGTCCGACAGTTACATCTTTCTGTATAATTATTTCTCGTTTTATTTTTCGATTGAAATAAAAATTATAATTAAATAGGTATAGGTCAGGGGTGGCCAAAATATAGAAAATTTAGAGCCGCATTGAAAAGTACTGAGAGCCGCAACAAATATAAATATTATAATCATTCAATTTGTACCGTAAACTGAATACAAGTTTTTACATTTTTCATTTCTAATTATTTTTAAGAAATTATTTTTAATTTCAGGTTTATTCATACTTTGAGAAGATTGACTTTACATTGTCCTCAATGACGTACATTGTACCTTACGTGCTTTGAGTACAATGAGCACACTTCATTTAGGTAGGTGTAATTCGATATGATTCGGTATGATACGATATGATTAGGTAGGTGTAATTCGATATGATTAGGTAGGTGTAATTCGATATGATTAGGTAGGTGTAATTCGATATGATTAGGTAGGTGTAATTTGATATGATTAGATAGGTGTAATTCAATATTATTAGGTGTAATTCAATATAATTCGATGTTATTAGGTGTAATTCGATGTTATTAGGTGTAATTCGGTATAAAATATGGAGATATTGATTTTTAAATTTTATTTTTAGAACAAGATAGATTTCAATAAATACCATTCCTAGGGACAAATTTGGTTTGACATGTGAAGTCAATATATTAAATTATTGGATAAAAAAGTATTGGTGGCTCATATACCTAATGATGACGTAACTGTGCATTTTTTCAATATCAATCAATCATATACAAGTAAATAAAAATATAATAATAAATGGATGTAATATTGAATATTCAAACGAAACCAAATATATTTTAAGCAGACTTTTTAGACATTGCCACACATCGAAAATCATAAACAAAACAATTCATCTATCTTCAATATTAGAAAAATGTTTGTCTCTATAAAATTATTAATTCCTCAAAACCTTTGCTGCCAGTTCCTTTAAGTTTACATCATAATCGTTGAGTGCTGTTCTAATTAATTCAGTTAAATGCTCACTTGTTAAAACTGAGCGATGCTTCGATTTTATGTATTTCATTATAGAATACAGTGATTCACAATTATAAGTGGTACCAAAGACTGAGAAGAGCCGTGCAACAAACTTTTTTATTTCCGTGTAATTAGTTTCTTTTATGTACTTCCAAAATTCACCAGTTGGCATTTCTTTATGAATACTTTTCAAAAAGATATCTTCTTGTATCTCAGTCAGTTCCATTTCAAAGGATGCTAAATTTTCAATCAATGGTTTTTGCACGATGATATTGTTATTGAGGATGTCAACCATAAACGGATTGACCAGCAAAGAAAGAAAAGGTTTCAACTTCATCAATTCTTTGAAACGAAGTGCAAAATTGTCCAATAGAGTTTGCAATTTATAATTATAGTTTTCTAATTTATTAACGAGTGAGATTTCAGTCTCTTCATTCTCAAATGAAGTTCTTCTGCCACTCAGTTTAGGAAAATGTAAATACTTATTTGTAGTCAAGTCTTGCTGAAATATTTTTAGTTTGTTTTGAAAACTAAAAATTGTCTGTGCAAGATCGCAAACAAGTTTACCTTTTCTTTGAAGGTTGAGATTGAGATTTTTCAAGTGATTCATGATATCTGTGAAAAACATCAAATCTAGGATCCATTCACTATTGTTCAGTTCTGGGTATGATTTTCCCTTTTCTTCAAGGAAACTTTCAATTGGTTCAAGGAGATCGACGAACTTGTTGAGTAAATCACTTACTGATAACCACCTGACGATGCAGTAGTAAGAGACATCGCTAGGTGGCATGTCCAAGTCTTCAATCAATATTCTGAACTCTCTGTGTTTTTTAGCACTAGAACGTATGTAGTTTATAATAGCAAGAACTGGTTTCATAACATTATCAAATTTCAAGCATTTTGACACCAAATGTTCTCTGTGAACAATACAATGAATTGCTAAAAATGTTCAATATTTCGGATCTTTTTTCATCAAACCAATCAAACCAGAAGAATTTCCTACCATTGCAGGGGCTCCGTCAGTTGCAATACTCACAAATTTATTGGAAGGAACATCCAAATTTGTTAGTATTTTATCCTGTGCGTTTTTGATATCAATGCCACGAGTAGTTTCTTTTAGTGGTAGTAGGTCTAACAGATCTTCCTTCACTGATAGGTCACGCAACACGTATCTCACAAACACTGCCAATTGCGGTAAGTCTTGTATATCTGTTGATTCGTCAATTGACAAACTGAAAGAAATACAATCTTTTATAGTATTTTTCAATTGATCAACAATTTTGTATCACTTATCATAGATATGCGCCTTTCCATTTTTTTTTTTTTTTTTTTTTTTTTTTTTTTAAAAGGCCCCCTGCCAGAAGAAGCAAACCTTCTTTAAATAATTAAATCCTTTCCATTGTATGGCGTGAAGCAGGAATATCCTCAATCAGTTTCTTCAGTTGTGTATTGGCGGGATCTAATGTTGAAATGACTTCAAAAATAACTTTCTTCATGAATTCTCCATCAGAATATGGACGCTTTGATTTAGCAATGTTCATTGCAATTATGAAACTTGCCTCGTGCGTGTATTCGCGAAGTTTTACAAATTCTGGCAAGAATAATTCCTGATCCTTGAACATTGATTCGTTTCAATTCTGATATTTTCACCTGTCTTCTTAATGATTTTTTTGGGATATTCCAAGTCAAAATTAGAATGTTTCAATTTAAAATGGCGTTTTAAATTAGATCGTTTGTAATGCTGCATTGTTGTCTCGCAAATAACACATAAGGATTTTCCACCAACATCTATGAATCCAAAATCCATTTCCCAATCAGCATTGAATCCTCTGTTTTCATCTTGGTATTTTCTTTTGTTGCTTGAGTTATTTAATTCGTTGTTCATCATTAAGGGCTGAATTCAAAAGTAGAAAATGAAGAGTTATTTTGATATCGTTTAAATGCTTTGATTGTAAATACTGTATCATAGTTACTGAACTTATTACTTTAAATTACGAGAGCCGCATGCGGCTTCGAAGCCACAGTCTTTTTTATAGAGCCACATGCGGCTCCAGAGCCTCGCTTCGGCCACCCCTGGTATAGGTACTAGACTACATATATACATATAATATATATACATAACTTATTTATGTATTCCTATCTAATTTATTATAATATTATTAAAAACTGTCCCTCATTAGATTTCATCATTTAATGTAGTTTTTTTTAATCCGCTAGTTGTTTAATAACCGGGCAGGACGACGTATGAATTTGATGTTATCAGTAATAAACTACAAAAGTGTCGGGCTAATGGGGTGTCGGACTAATAGATAGTAACCATACATTTTGATATTGATAATGCTGTGAAGCCTAATTGCCCAAAATCATTGCATTTTCTAAATCAAATTTTCTAAATCAAACTTTAAATTAATATAGAAAAATCCTGACCAATGATCAAGGATAAAAATTGGTGTAATTCGGTACTCAGTGTAGTGTTATTCAGTATAAGTATGTGTAATTCGGTATAATTTGGTGTAATTCGGTATAATTAGGTATAACTGTGTAATTCGAATTATACAGAATGTAATTCAGTATAATTCTGTGTAATTCGGTATAATCATGTGTAATTCGGTATTCAGTGTAGTGTAATTCGGTATAATTTGGTGTAATCAGGTGTAATTCAGTTATTTTGGTATTGATTATTGTGTACTATAGTGTAATTCGGTATTGAGTATAGTGCAATACGGTATAATTCGGTGTAACTCAAACTCGGTATTAATCGGTGTAATTTGGTATAATTCCGTGTAATTCGGTATAATTATGTATTCAGTGTAGTGTAATTCAGTATAATCGGGTGTAATTCAGTATAATCGGGTGTAATTCGGTATTGAGTATAATGTAATTCGGTATAATTCTGTGTAATTCTAAATTCGGTATAATTGATAAAAATTCCGTGTAATTCGGTTATAATTCCGTGTAATTCAGTATAATCATGTGTAATTCGGTATTCAGTGTAGTGTAATTCGGTATAATCAGATGTAATTCGACATTGAGTATAATGTAATTCGCTATAATTCTGTGTAATTCGGTATTCAGCCAGTCTGCAGAATGTGTCTCTTCTCCCGCAGAGACTTTAATTTGAGAGAGAGCTACTCTCTGACTCTCAGCAGCAGATTCAGAATCTAACGCAGCTAAATTACTGGTAACATAGGAATTAATTCAAAATCTCCCGCAGCTAAATTAATGGTAACATAGGAATTGATTCAAGATCTCCCGCAGAGATCTCAAATTTCTAAAATTCGATCAAAAACTCCCGCAGAGAGTCTTGGAAAAAAATGTTCCCTATTCTGCAGACTGGGTATTCAGTATAGTGTAATTCGGTATAATCAGGTGTAATTCAGTATTGATTATTGTGTAATATAGTGTAATTCTGTATTGACTCATTGAGTATAATGTAATTCGGTATTGAGTATAATGTAATTCGGTATTTAGTGTAACCCGTAAATTTGTTATATTCTATTCATCACATATTAATCAATGTTTGCTATGAGACCAAGTGAATATCATTCCAGAGTGGAATAATAACTCATTTCAGATTGACTAGTAACTCTGTTAAGGAATTTAGAATGAACAAAAATTACTCAATTTAACACTAAAAAAATGCAGAAATCAGTAAATTATTTTATAAATTTCAACTCCGCAGTAAAAACTAATGTAAAATTAGTCATTTAAGATTTTAAGCTTCACAATTGAGCTTGTTGTGATGATAAACATCACTAATGGGAATGCATGAAGTTAGGAGTAACTCTGTTAGAATTTATGTTTTCCAGTCTGGATATCATTGTTTCAATACAATAATTGAGCTAAATTAAAAATAGCAAAGATCATCACGGTACCAGGTTGAGATAAGAAACCTAGAAAACGATTTAGACCTTACAGTCCTTACTCACTACTCAGCAGTCAGCATCACTAGTTTACTTTTTGGTTTTAGGAAGGAAAAGACATATGTCAAGACTCAGGGACAGGATAGATTATTACTTCAGCAGAATCAACCGACACTTTAAGTCAGCTACAGATAAGTTCATCATTGTTTTGCTTTTGAGCTCCTGAATTATTAACCTTCCAAAATGATAACAGATAATCTGGCTCTTTCAGATGTCCTTTGATTCTGAGAAAATCAATTTCCTATAGAAATTTTCTTTATTAAATTTTATGAACAATGTAGCTGTTCACTGAGAATAGTCATGGAGTGTGAGTTAACAGAAAGAGTATGTCATCATTTATATGCTAACATACCCATCACCTTCAATGGACAGAAATACTCTCTATATCCTTTTTTTTTTTTTTTTTAAATTGAGGAGATTAACACTTCTGTGTTCTGTCTCCAGGATTTAACTATTATATATGGATATACATAGGATAATTAGTTTATACAGCCCAATCAGGAAGCCTCTACCGTCTATATTTACAGTTGTTGCAGGAGTCTTCAAGTGGATTAAAAATATTAAAATTTCCTGGAATATTATATACAAGAGTGAAAGAAAATTATTATGAGCTAGATATATACATATTTTAAATTAACATTAGTAAGTTACAAATTTATTAGGAAATATCAGTTTCCTAATTTCCACCACAGGGAAAAGATGGTGTGAAAGAGGGAACTCTTTTACAATAATTTTACATATAATAATAATAATTTTCTATATTCTGATAATATTCAAAAAGGTTCTCTTCGGTACATTTCCCCTCCTTCTGGTTTATTTCCAGGGAAGAGGAAGGCAATGACCTACTGGGATATCACAGATTATAGCTAGTTTAGAAAAGGAAAAACACCTGCATGAGAAATTAAAGGGGTTCTCTTCAGACAGAGCTCTTCTCTCTCCAGGTGAGAGTCCAGGGAGAGGGAGATGACCTACTGGGAAGCAGGATGAAACTTGACCCAAACTAGGAGTGTCAAGTCTTCCAACCGTGTCAAGGTTATGAAGGAACATTAAATGTGTGTGATATTGAGTCCTTAACCCACTCAATTGGGTCAAGCCATACCTACCATTGTTAAGGCCCATACAAATTAAGTATTACAATTTGTATCAAAAAATATAATAATTTTCTCTTGGCTTGACCCTTTTCCCTATTTAGTGAAAATGTTTCCTTCTAGAGCTTGTTAACCATTTACAATGCTGTCAGTTTATTAGTATCTTTTATATATTTTATCAGTATTTCAAATATATTTTTCCTGACTTCACCTAAGGAGTCATCACCACCAAGCAGGATCTTCAAAGAAGGGTTAAGTATCCCTATCTGACTCAGGCTCAAAAGCATCAGATCTCTCTGTACAGTGAAACACCTGCAATGAAGTAAGTAGTGATCAATAGTTTCAGAACACTGGCACCGAGCACAGTCACCACTGTCTTCCATATCAAACCTATGAAGATATTGTTTGACTCCTGCATGCCCCATCCTCAGGCGATGTATTACCACTTGTTGCCTTCTGGTCTGAAGGTCAGTAATTAATTTAGCACTAGCTACTTTGTCTCTGACTAAAGACAGGAACAATCCCTTACCGGATGTATTAGTTTCATGTTTCCAATGATTTGTACAAAAAGTTTTGAATTTTTCCTTCAGAATACTGTAATTCTCCTGTTGGCTCAGATCATACTGCTCACTTCTGTCATTTTCGTGACCCTTGTTAGCTGTTTTATCCGCTATTTCATTCCCCTTAATACCGCAGTGAGCCTTTACCCAGTGGAGGTGGACTGTCTTCTGTTGATTTAGGGAAAACAGTTGGTTCTTAATATTAGTGACTATGTTTATGTAGGAATCACTGGATGAGCAAATCAGCTGTAGTGCTGCTCTGGAGTCTGAAAATATGACTACTTTATCTATGTCATTATCTAGAATAAACTGAAGAGCCTTTGAAATAGCAAAGAGTTCAGTGCTGATCACTGAGTGTACAGGTCTCAGCTTCCAGCAGATTGACAAGTTGTGAAAGGGAGAGTGCAGGCCTGCTGCAGCAGAGTTTCTGGTAGAATCTTTTACTTTAGAGCCATCAGTAAACAAAAGTGCAAATCCAATGTAATGATCCTCAGTATATTGCAAAAATGTTTCATTGTTATACACTCTCTCCATAAATTCAGTTTTGATTACACTGCTTACTGTGCTCCAAGGGGGCCACAAGAAAGAGCATGTGTAGACCCTCTTTATAGGAGGGATGTCATACTGCTGTAGAGAATTGAAAGCTCTTGATGAAAATGACTTCAAAATCAAGTTCTCCTGACTGATACAGGACTGATCCAGATTTACAGATTTGGTAGTTTCAAACAGTTTTGGTTTGTTTCTCAGTTTTATCATCTGTTTGATGTTTAGATAGTCTCTGTGTAATGAAAGTGGAGAAACACCTGACTCTGCCTGTAGTGACAGTATTGGAGTGGATCTTCTAGCACCCAACATTAATCTCATAGCAGAGTTCTGAATGGTGTCCAGTTTCTGCAGATCAGTTTTTGTTGCTGAGCTGTACAAATTACTGCCATAATCGAGTTTGGACCTTACATATGCTATGAAAAAGTTTTTAAGCACCTGGGAGGAGGCACCCCATGTGGATGAAGAAAGAGTTTTCATGAGATCAATCCTCTTTGTGCAGTCTCTTTTCAGTTCCACAATGTGTGTCTTGAATCTCAGATGGGGAGAATCAAGGTAGAGACCCAGTAATTTCTGTTCTGTTTTGTATGGCATAATTACTCCTTTGAGTCTAATTACTGGACATTCAATTCTTTTTGTGGTGAAGTGCTGTACAGCAGATTTTTGAGGATTAATATGTAATCCCCACTTATCAGCCCACTTAGTTATTTCATTAAGGTAAGCTTGCAAAGTCTGTGCAACCAATTTTGGGTCCTTTCCATTGCATGAAGCAGTAATATCATCTGCATATATGTAAAGCTGTACATGTTCACTCTGGGGGATGTCCATCATCATTAGGTTGAACAGTAATGGGGAAAGTATTGCTCCCTGTGGAGTTCCTGCTGTGATGTGAACAGAGTCAGATACTTGTCCCTCAACCAAGACTTTAACCTTTCTATTTTGGAAGAAATCGTGCAACCATTTGATTAGATTCCCTCTAATACCTGCCTTGATTAGCTTATAGATCAGGCCATCTCCCCATATAGTGTCAAATGCACTTGTCAAATCAATATATGCTACAAGGCAAATCTGTTTAGAATCAAGTGCATCCTTTATATTATTTTCAAGCCTTAATAATACATCTTGAGAACTTTGTCCTCTTCGAAAACCACATTGGCTAGGTAGTAGAAGTTTCTGTTTTTCCACAATAAATTCTAGTCTGTTCTTTATTATCCTTTCTAAGGTTTTACCAATGCAAGAAAGAAGGGCTATGGGTCGATAGGAAGTTACCAGATTCTTTGGCTTACCAGGTTTTGGAATTGGCAAAACCAATCCCTCTTTCCAGGAGTCAGGAATTTTGCCCAACTGGAAGCTTTGGTTATATATAGCCAGTAGCTCATCCAGATTTGTTTGCCCAAGGCACTTCAGCAGCTTGTAAGGAATGTCATCTAAACCAGGGGAAGAAGAACTCTTGGCTGTATTTAGTGCAGAGATCAATTCATCAGCAGAAATTTCTTGGTTGTAGTCATCCTCATTATTTTCTGATGCAGATGTCAGAATGGTGTTGAAGTTAACTAATACATGGTTTGGCTTTGCCTTTCTTGATATTGACTGAAGGTGCTCAGCAAGATAATTGGCTTTGCATTTAGGCTCAACCAATGTTGTTCCTTCATTGTCAAGGGGACTGTTGTGAGAAATATTGTACCCTTTTATTCCTCTTATTTTTCTCCATATCTCTCCAGGAGGTGTATCATGTTTGATATCAGAGATAAACTTTTCGAAGCTTTCTCTTTTTTTTGTTTCTTTCAGTTTTGCAAACTCCTTGGAAATTGACTTGTATAGTTCTATGTTGGATTGTGTCGGATATTTAGTCAACTTTCTTCTTGCTTTTCTAACCTCTGTTACTTTTCTGTCACACTCCATGTCCCACCAGATTGCACTTTTACGTAAAACTAATTTACCGCTAGTTTTACCTATGTGTTCTTCAGCGGCAGTGATGACTCTGTCCATGAAATCTTTAGATATACTGTTAATATCACTGGGTTGGTATAATTCTGTAGGAGTGATCCCATTTGAAAAGTTCACAAGATTTTCTTCAGTGATTTTCCATTTCTTCCGTACTGATATTTCACTTCTTACCGGCTGCATAGCAATACCTACTTCAATTGGTAGGTGGTCACTTCCGACATCCCCAAGTTGTTTAAGATCAGTTTCAGCACACAAATTTGGTGACACTAGACAGAGGTCCAAGCAAGACTGTTTACCAGTGGAAACATCCAGGTGAGTGTAAAAATCAATTGGGTTTATCAGACAAACTTGAGGCCCTGATAAAAAGTTCTCAAGAGCAGTACCTGTGTTATTGGATCTTACACAGTTTGAAGAAAGCAAGTGAGAATGAGCATTGAAGTCACCGATAATAATATATTTATTTCCCAGTTGGTTGCAATAATGCTGCATTTCCGCTAAACTAACATCTTTGTTTGGGTTGTGTTAACGGTATATTGGTCTAGAAAAACGAAAAGTTTGATATTTCATTTATATGTTTACTTTGAAGAGTTACAGTAATTAAATTACACAGATACTTAATTATTATTTTGTATTTCATGAGTATATTATTTATCTGTAAAACGAATAACCATCTGTTGAAACCTTGACTAAATTAGATATCTGTTTTTTGCCTTAAGCACACATGCATATTTATTCTCTAATGGAACAACTCCTAAAGGGGCACAAAAACTAGCTGATATATAGAAAGGCTACAAAGACGGTCGTAAATTGACTAAGTTTAATGTATTTGTCGGACAGTTATGGGAGAGACGTGAGCCTTAACAAGAGCTCGAAATTAGTAAATACATTTTTTGTATTATTTGATTTTAGTTAAAAACAACCTCGGCACAATTTCTCTTCCGATTTCCAAATTCCCCGCACCAAGATACGTGTGAAAGTATCTTTATAAAAGGGGCAAGTTCCCTTCATAGGGAGTTCAGTAATAATCTTCCCTCACCCGTAATTAGTACGAGTCGCCTGTACGCCGTCACTCTGTGCAAACTAAATTGTCAATACTCTGTAACTCTAACATTTCTTAGTGAATATAAGTGTGTATTGAATTGCGTTTCATTTCTCCTTGCCAGTAGTACTATAGAGAATTAATCAAAAGTCAAAATAAGAATTCCTGAAATAGTGAATAACACCCAAGAGGGTAGTCAGCTTATTACCCTAAAATATTAATGACTAAAAGACAATAAGTAACCCCAAAGCATTAATATATCTGGAACCTCCGGCGGGACCTTATTTTGTGAAATAAAATTCTCTATATTACTTACAGCAAGGTTTGATGTTGATGTATTATTATTATAATACAACAGTGAGTGAACAGTGCCAATAAAAAAGTAAAAACATCGCGACGTAGCCTCGGGCTATACAGTGTAACACACACTACCACGACATCGGCAGGCAGGCGCAGAAACCAGTCGACGAGGTCAAGCACCGCTACAGGTCAAAGCATAGCCTCAGGCAATACGCTGTATCACACGGCATTGGCAGGCGAAAAAACCAGTTAAGCAGGTCAAGCACCGCGTACAGGTCAAGCACCGCAAGCAACTCGCTTGGGAAGCTAAGGGAACTGGTAGTCGGCGATACAGGCGAACCCAGAAGAAGATACTGACACTCCTACACCGCCTAAACAGTAGGTGGTTGAAGATACAGGCGAACCCAGAGGAAGACACTGATACTCCTACACCGTCTACATAGGGGGAGAAGTTCGGGAACGACTGAACCAGTAAGCCGCTAGTTTTTAGCGCAATTGAAGTCTCTAATTGTGAGCAATAGTAAGCCGCTAGTTTTTAGCGCAATTGAAGTCTCTAATTGTGAGTAATAGTAAGCCGCTAGTTTTTAGCGCAACCGAAGCCTCTAAGCGTGAGCATAGAAAGCCGCTAGCTACGTATAGCGCAAGAAGTCTTTCAATTGGGAGCAGTAATAAGCCGCTGGTAAAGGGAAGCGCATTGTACGTAATACTATCAACAATCAATCTTGAGAAGAAAATCTCCGCAGTACATCGAGCTACTAATCAAGAAAACAGCCATCGACGAAGGCAAGCACACTCCAGGGAACAACCGTTACAACAAGTACACAAGTAAACGAAGGCATCCCCAGCACTACCCAAGGAGAGAGGAGTCACGACCAACTCAAGTACAGTAGTATCAGAGCAGTCAGTGAGTGAGGTACATAGACAGAGTCTCGAGAAGAGTGAGTACCTTGGAATCAAGAAGCGATCTTCAAGAATTCTTATATTATGTATAGCGTGTAACCATATATACCTTTTTATACCACCTTTTAAAAAACAATTGCTAGTGGAATCGAATAATTATTGTAGCACGTATATTTTTTCTGTTTATTTTATTTTTACATTGTAATTATATTTGTACTAATTTCAGCAATAACCATTCCTAATACCTAACTAACCCTTTTTGAGAGTTTAGAGATATTGGCGCGCTAATTAAGTAGAACACCATGTCCGCCACAGAACAGCGCTCCATCACGGTGCTCGACAACCTACCATTGTTTTGCGGGAAATTAACTGCTAGCGATGGGGCGGGATTAGGTAGTCGGGAAGTGGATGTGCGGTCATTCTTGCGTCATATTGACGCGCACATCCACGCAAACCGCATCACCGATGATGCGGCCAAGATTAGGCTTCTTAATAGTCGTATAGATCCTCAAAGGGGCGATGCGGCAATTCAAATGGCCAATTACGCGGGACGCCAAATCTCTTATGAAGAAGTTTGCGAAGATCTCCTGGAAATATATCCCCAGTTTGAGCGGTCGGAGTTCCGTGTAGCGGCACGCGGTCTGCTCCGTAACGAGTACTTACTCAGCCTCGTTTGGACTATAGTGAAAGTGATCTAGCTGTAAGGTTGAAACGTATAACACAAGTTAGAAATCATTGTAAGGTTCATCTGACGCAAATACAGGATAAATACACAAGTAGAATTAACTCTAAACGAAAGGAAAAGGACTTAGAAGTTGGTTCGCGAGTGTATGCCCGTCTTGACAAACATACCCAGATGAGAAAGTTAGACTTACCCATCTCAGGACCGTTTGTCGTGACAAACAAGAAGGGAAATCGGATTACGATTCAAGAAGTTAATTCTTCTCGAACCTTTGTAATTCACCCCGACAAATTGATTGTAAAACAAACAATTTCAATGGAAACTCCTACGAGTGTCCATACTAACCAGACTAACCTTACTAACAACCAACCTAAGGATAAGAAACCTTATAACTTAAGACCTCGAAGATGAGTGAGGCATAGTTAATAGTTGTAAACCTATTGTAATAATAGTTGTAAACCTATTGTAATAATGTTTTGAATTGTATAAGTAATAATAATAAGTTATAAGAATGAATTGTAATCAATATTGACCTTCCAGTGTTGGTGAAGTGGATTCTACCGCTCTTGATGGTGGCTGGTTGCCTGGCTCTAGAAGCAGACTCACCCCCCATATCCATTCACCCCTGGCAAGGCACCGCAAGGATGGAAGGTGCGTTTTTGTTATCACCCATAAGGTTGACATTCATTTCGAGTGTCTGTGACCAATTGGTTTCAAACCTACATTTCACACATACCACAATTAAGGCTCTCCTTACCTCGACAGTTTTAGAGTCGGCCAAGAGTCGACAAAACTTTGTACGTAGGCTTTCTTTTATTATATTCAGATTAGAAACTACTTACCTTGAAATAATATCTTATCTAGGAAGAAATTTAATGTGTGAAAACCTCCATGAGGAAATTAATTATAATCATAACACCCTGCAAAAACAACTAAGTTTATTATGGGCTAAACTTGAAGCACCAGAGCAAACAACAAGCTCACTTGCTCACTACCTGGGAGCAGCTCGCCCTTCCACCCATCTGGAAAATACTACCAATCCAGAAGCTTTTCTCGGAGTTGTGGCGGGATTGGCTGTAGGGGGTATAAGTGGTACCATATTCGGATCACTCTATGGAGGATCTGACCACACCGAAGAAATATCCACTTTGAACAATAACATAAATAAAGTTAATAAAAAAATTACTATAACAAATGAACGGATTGATATACTGTCAAAATCAGTGGAAAAATCGGTTAAAGATATAAAAATAATTTTAGATAATTTGAGTAAAGTAGTGGAGGGTTCAGAGAAGTTACAAATGCTTAGTTGGAACTTTGAACAACTAAAGCAAGCTGCTGTGAACTCTTTATTACTAATAAGGATAGCAGAAAATTCACTCACATTATTACGTTCAGGAACCATCAGTTCAGATTTATTAGATATAGAAACGGTGAAGGCAGTAGTGGAGGAAGGGACTAAGATTTACCCCGATTTAGTGTTTCCCATTTCAAAGGTCAATCGTAGAACCATCCAAGATATCATTCCTTTCATAACAATTAAAAACCTAGGTTCCGATTACTTTGTGTCACTAATTCCTTTATTCCATAGGAATGAATATCAACTCGTCACGTTGATGCCCCATCCAATAAAGATAGATTCAGACAAACTAGTAATAGCTAACCTAAAGGAGATATTCCTGTATGACAAGGAACACTATGTCACCACAGACCTAGACAATATTCATTCTATTGACGATAAAACTCACATCTTAAGACAAAATGAACCCATTTGGAGTTTTAAACATTCTTCTTGTGAGTTTGAATCATTTATGATGAATACCACAAACATGATGGAATTATGCAGCTTTAGAGATTTAGGAGTCAATAATGGGATCTTGCTATCAGATTCTCATCAGAAACGACTGTTGTACGTAACAGAATCTACTCAAATAGAGTTGCAATGCCCTACAGGACTCATTAGGGACTCTCTAGTTGGATTACATTACTTACCATTAAATTGTGACATCATGACTGATAGAGTAGAATGGCCTGCACGGTTGTCCCATAAGATTGACATTACTAAGTTAGTATCTAACACTACTAAACCCAATCCGTTTGACATTACGAACTTACCTATATTCTCAGTAAATGATTCAACTCCCTTACATAAAACGATCAAGAAGCTGATAGATGAATTACCTTCAGACGAACCTTTCGTTATTCCATTTGATGACATGGATCTCACACTAGAAGAGGTTCACACTTACTCAATCGTAACTCAAGGAAGTTTAATCATTTTAGTACTGATAAATTTAATTCTCATTATAATATTATATGTTTTGAAATTCAGAGATCACCGCATTAAAAATTCAGATGATATTGAATCAGGGAATAACTTAAATCCAAGGGATTCTTTGACAATACCGTTGAGGAGCAGTTTTCGTAGAATCCAGAACAAACTACAGAATCTAAAAAAAGAGATTAACGAAAACTCCCATAGCAGGTTTAGTTCCGCTCGATCATCGATAAACGATAGACTAAGACGGAAGAGCAGGAAAGTGAGAACGAAAGTGAAAAACTCTTCCATCAAACGAATCAGGAAACGAAACCATTCCAAGGATTCCAGATCCTCTAATAACTCAGATGATTCGGAAGCTTCGGTAAGATCGGTAGGAACAAACACCGCCATGAATATTTATCCCTCGCTTCCTTCAACGCTGCCCTCACCTCAGTTGCGTGATAAAATTAGAGAAATTCCCTTAAAAGCCTATAAATGAATAATATTGTAAGTTGATTCCCTGCTATCTACATGCCAATTGGCAATCATGTATGATTTAATGTAAGATTACTAACCCTAATTTCTAGTTTACATTTAAGGATGAAAATTCTATATTAAGTTGAATATATTGTTGATAATAAAACAATGGAAGTACGTTGAAGCAACAATTGTTGGTCTTACGCACCTTCGATCCGCGCTGGTCATTAGTATTTCCAATTGTCACCTAATCATATATAAGTAATTGATTCTGTATTATTATTATCTCCAAAATTCAACACCACATGGGCGCTAACTTCCGTTAGCATTGATGATGGCACTGATGGATGAGTGGCACCAACCTATGATGGCATGATGGTGGGGTCCCTGAACACTTACCTGCCAGCCATTGGACCCTTTGGCACCCAAGGTCACATGGACTGCTGAGCAGTGCTTACAACACGACATCTAACCAAGGTCGTGGCTACGCCCGGTGCAGCACTTGCGGCCTACATACAAACCTACACACACCATGTCGGTTGCCACACGATCCTGTGAGCCTGTTCCTCCTGTCGCTGACACGATGGGACTTCCCTCACCACAGATGACCGATGACAGCTGACACGTCAACCTCTACATCAACCCATTTTCGAAATTTTTTATTTTTTTATTTTTTTTACGCTTTTTTATATTTTCACTAACATTACCTTGTGGTAAATCATATTTTACTTTTCTTTGCTTGAATAGGCTTAGTTAAAAAATGGCTTTTCTGTTGAAAATTACTTTGTAATTTTCTTTTTTAAGGGGGGGATAGTGTTAACGGTATATTGGTCTAGAAAAACGAAAAGTTTGATATTTCATTTATATGTTTACTTTGAAGAGTTACAGTAATTAAATTACACAGATACTTAATTATTATTTTGTATTTCATGAGTATATTATTTATCTGTAAAACGAATAACCATCTGTTGAAACCTTGACTAAATTAGATATCTGTTTTTTGCCTTAAGCACACATGCATATTTATTCTCTAATGGAACAACTCCTAAAGGGGCACAAAAACTAGCTGATATATAGAAAGGCTACAAAGACGGTCGTAAATTGACTAAGTTTAATGTATTTGTCGGACAGTTATGGGAGAGACGTGAGCCTTAACAAGAGCTCGAAATTAGTAAATACATTTTTTGTATTATTTGATTTTAGTTAAAAACAACCTCGGCACAATTTCTCTTCCGATTTCCAAATTCCCCGCACCAAGATACGTGTGAAAGTATCTTTATAAAAGGGGTCAAGTTCCCTTCATAGGGAGTTCAGTAATAATCTTCCCTCACCCGTAATTAGTACGAGTCGCCTGTACGCCGTCACTCTGTGCAAACTAAATTGTCAATACTCTGTAACTCTAACATTTCTTAGTGAATATAAGTGTGTATTGAATTGCGTTTCATTTCTCCTTGCCAGTAGTACTATAGAGAATTAATCAAAAGTCAAAATAAGAATTCCTGAAATAGTGAATAACACCCAAGAGGGTAGTCAGCTTATTACCCTAAAATATTAATGACTAAAAGACAATAAGTAACCCCAAAGCATTAATAGGTTGTAAATATTCAGAACAAGTAACTTTGTACCATTCCTCATGTGCAAGCAGATGGCCAAATGTTCCAAGACACCAGAGTCAAATGGTATCAGATCTCTAACAGTAAACTGAACTCCCCTTCTAACCAAGAATCCAAGACCACCTCCACGACCATTTCTATTTTTCCACTCCGCAATATAATTATGGAATCGAGGCTCATGTTTGTTGATCCATGTTTCTGTGAGTGCCAAGAAATCTGGTTTCTCTGTATATGCCAAAAGTTTTATATCCCCTAGCTTGTTGTTTATACTCCTACAGTTTAACATTATACCCTTCAACTTTCCTTCTGTGGCAGACATTATTTGTTCTTCTTTTTCCTCCTTTTACCCTTCTGGCCGTTTTTATTACTGTCACCATTAGAGTTTACTTTTCTTTTTGTTGATTGACCTGCACCTGCTATTGGGAAGATTTGTGATTTATCTCCTGAGGCTATAAGCTGTTCTTCATCATCACTGTCACTTATTACCCCTTCCTCCACAGATTCCTCAGTGTCAGTTTCGTGGGGCACTTCTCTGGTGGCACTACCATTTGATTCATGTACATTCCTCTCTACCTGGTGATTTTTATCAATTTTAAATACATGGTGTAGTGCCTTCTCTATGAGTGAGGCCTGTGTGCTCTTGTTTTCACTGGCTATATTATTTTGGAATAAGACTGTCAATAATTGTTGTAGTTTTCCAAGGAAATCTGTACTATAGCAATCTATTTCTTTGTTTTGTTTTTCTTCAGTTTGTGTGCCCATATTGGTGGTTTGTTTGGGTTCAGTAAAAGCTTGTACCGAAGATTTAACTTTGCCCTGACCTGAGATCACCATGTCTCTGTATGAGAATTTCAAATGCTCTGTGTTTTGTTGCTGGTTTGGCATAGAATTGCTTTCTTGGTGCTCATTATTTACGTACTCTCTTGCTTTCTTATAGGTTAGATTTTTCTTTGTTTTGATTGTTTCTACTTTTTTTGCCAAATTATAAAGTGGACATTCTCTAGAATTAGCCTTGTGTGTGCCTTTACAATTGACACATTTATAATCCTCGGGGCTTTTGTTGCAGTCTGTCTCAGAGTGGTTTTCTCCACAGAGACGACACTGTATTTTCCTGCGGCAGCTACCAGCCATGTGACCTAATCGTTGGCAGTTGAAACATCTTCGTGGTTCATTTATAAAAGGTCTTACTTTATAATGTCTGTGTCCCAGTACTACTCCTTGCGGTAAGTCTCCTTCAAACGTGATCTTAATAGATGGAGAGTCAATTAGATTTCCTGACTGATCCCTCTTCTTCAGCCTTATCACATCTACTATTTCAGTATCATTGAGTGTATGCATCATTGACTTCAATTCTTCTATACTGGCTTCTGGGCTAATTGGAGATAAAACTCCATGCTTATATCTGTCAGAGTTTGGTAAATTACATGTAACTTCCCAATTACCTATCTTGGTGACTTCTAATAGTTCTTTTATCTCTGGTCTACTTATCTCTTCCAGCTCAACAACAGTGAGGCCCAATCTCCAGTTAGTACGTAGTTTGAATCCAGCTCTATCACGAAATCTCCCAAATTTACTATTAGAAAAACCTCTGTCAAATTTGACAGGATTTTGTATCATCTCCGATCCATCAGGACCGTTTGGTTTTATTAGAATAACCACTCTCTGTCCACTGCTTTCTAGAGTATGATTGATTGGAAGAGATTTGAAATTTGCCTGTAATTGAGGCAATTGAGTTATTTGAGTATTCCTTTTTCTAGCATGTAATTCATGGTTTGTCAAAATCAAGTCACCACTGTCACCTACTGGCTGTGATTGTGAAGGGAACAACTGGGTCTCCTGGACCATGCTGCACTGAAGTGGGGTCACTGGGGTGTTGTGACTGTTGTCATGATCATTTTGTAGATGTTTGAGCCTATATGATTGTTCTTTATCTCTCAGATTTAGCCTGCCTTGGACCTCTCCAAGAAACATGTCAGGTGTGCCTCTAGCCCAAGTAATAAAGCATGTCCAAACTCGCCATTTTAATGGCGAGTTTGTGACAGTTATTTTGAGCCCTTCAATTGCAAATGGCGAGAGAAATATCTAATTTTCTCCTATGCTACAATGTTATTTTGGAGAGAATTTATGAAAATTTGATCATTTTGGAGAGAATTTGTTGAATTTTGAAGAGAGCTGGAGAGACAAATGGTGAGTTTATGAGACATACTATTTTACTTGGCCTCTAGCCAGAATTTGTTCATTTACATTTGCATTGTGGTCAGTTGCTTGTGTTTGGACAATTTGAGTAAACTGAATTTCAGGAACTGGTTCTGGGGTTCCTGATGCCAAAATCAGTTGACTAAGACCAGGCTGTCCACTAGGTAGCTCATCATCCATCTCTCAAGTAGGTTTAAGGAGATCTGCTCTAGGCAGACCTACCTCTTGAAAGAGGAAAGTGGATGCTAAGCTAAGCAGTCAGTGGGGATTCTGTTTCTGGGGAATGATAAACAGGCAGAGTGAGAAAGAAAGAAAGAAAAAAAAAAAACTCCTAGTATGAATGGATCACCCTCTCTAGCTTTGATCTAGAGAGGAGACCAGATATAGGAAATTTTCCTGCTCTGCGATAGTTGTCAACTTGTTCAAGAAAAGGAAGAAGAAAATGATGAATTTTCGATTCTTAAAGAAAAGAAAAGCCGGTTCAGAATATTCTTAACCAAATATAAGCATCAGCTTATATTTCTTTTCACTGTTCAGGAGCAGCAACGGTCTCTCTATATCCTAGTTTCATATGGCTTTATTTTAGTAGTAGTAGTAGTTTCAGTTTTTGAGAAGCCCGGTTTCAACCATGTAGCTTCTGTGCATTTCTATTTTTAGATATAGCTGATTCTTCTACAATTTTTCAAATATTCATTGATAAAAGGGTGGTTTATTAAAAACATATATATCTTATACAAAGTAACATATATTAACTAACTATTCTTATTTCTCACACTTAAACATTCATTTTACTTTTATACTTTGTCCACACTCTTTCACATAGCTATTTACCTAATTATACAAATATTTTCATAGTTATATTTTCAAATGTCAAGATTAACATAAAGTTTAAAATATTAAATAATAATTATTAATTAATACTTTACAATTTGGTTTTAAACCAACAATTTATTTTATTTTATAGTTTAGAAATTTTATCTTAATTTCTATTTTATTTAGTAGCTATAGTTAGCTAATTTAACATACTGATTGGATTCAGAGTTTGGATTTGATTTGTTTCTCTTCGGAATAGAGTTCACATAACTTAATAATTTGTGTACTTAACCCTACTGGGATGAAAGACCAACTCTGATTTTCAGTTAGCCATGTAGATTCCTAGACTTTAATTGGATATGGATCTTTCAGCAGAATTGAAGATTCTCTTCGGTATTTTAATTACAATGCAATTGGATGCTGCAATTAAACCCTACTGGGATTCTGACTGACAGTGAAGTAACCAATGGATATGACCAGGAGGAACTCCTGAGCACAAGCTTACAAGGGTCCTGACAAACGATGGGTTCTCTTCGGTATTATTATTGCAATCTCACTGAAGATTGCAATAAAATCCTACTGGGAATCAGGTTCACCTCAAATCTTATGCCCAGAGTTTGCATTTATGTTTATTATAGACCATTAAATGCAAATTGACTTGGTTGATCTTGGATAGTAGTAGCTAGGCACTATACATTTTTACTAGCTTTACCACACATAGCAAAAATGGGGAAATCCTACCGGGCGTTCTTTTCAGACGGGGAAATGAGTCTTACTGGGAGGGTAGGGGAATCTTGACCCACCCAAGTGGGTCAAGCAAAACCGAACCATGTCAAGATTCCATTAATTGAAAGGATTTCAAAACTTTGCTTGACCCTTTATATGCATTCAGGACCTTTAGAAAGGCTTTCTTTTTGTTAAATGGATCCAATCTAAAAATTCAATATTCTTACTATATTGAATTTATTTTCCCACTTGAAATTAAGAATTTTTCCATTGCTCTTACAATGATGAACTGCTCAGGGGATGATAGGTCACCTCCACCTAATAGCAGCTTAACAGTTATTGGATTATTTATATTTGACAATGACAGTGTTTGTATCAATATGTTTCTGGAGATAATTAACAAAGGGCAAAAGAGTAAAAAATGTTCTACGTCTTCAACAGCTCCACATTGACAAAGGGGAGTTTGAGAGATTTGTATTCGGAACAAGTATTGTGCCAGACCAGCATGATCCGATCTCAGTCTTGCAAGAGCTGTTTCTATTTTGCGATTAGCATTGAAAGACCATGGCCAGGCACAAATGCTGTTCTTTATGCTGAAGTACTTTTCTCCCTTATGTCCTGTACGAACTATTTCAGTCCACTTTTGTATCCAGATTCTTTTAATATTTTTTTCTATCTCTTTATAAAAGTCTTCTTTTGGTATTCTTGTAAACATAGGGTTCTGGAACCTACATTTTGCCAAAGTATCTGCTTTTTCATTGCCTATAATACCTTTGTGGGCTGGGATCCAACACAATTGCACTCTGTCCCAGATTTTCAATAATGATTCAATAATACTATATGCTATATATCTGAAAGTCTTTATTTTTGCTGATTGTAGAAGCATTAGGGCTGACAATGAATCAGAAAATATAACAAATCTTGTATTTGAATTTTCGACACAATAATCCAAAGCTTTCTGTATTGCTATCATTTCAGCGGTTAGAACAGAGGCATTTTTCTTAAGAGCCAAATAATATTCTATTGATTGATCGGGAACAACATAAGCAGCAGATGTATGGAAATCTGTCTTTGATCCATCAGTATAAATTGCAGTGAAATTGTGATAATCCTCTAGTAACATATCATTGAATTTTTGTTGTATAGCAGCATCACTTAAATTTTTTATGTTAATATGGAAACCAACAGTGATTCTCTCAGAGATATCAATCCAGGGTGGACATGGTGATCTATTTAAACAGGAGAGTCTGCTTGGATGAACCATCTGCCACTTTCCCAAAATTGAATCACATCTAGCAAAGAACCCATTATGGTGCGGATTACTGCGCTTGTAGTTTAGAAATGTTTCATAAGTAGATGAGGTTATATCTTTCTCTAATATACGACACAGATATCTTAGGCTTAGTGACTGTCTCCTAAGGTCCAAGGATGGGATGCAGCTTTCACTTTGTAGAACTGATATTGGTGTTGTTTTTCTAAGGCCAGTACTTATAGCCAGAGATTGATTCTGGATTACTTCCAAAGGATTTAAAAGGGTTCTGTTGGCTCCACTGTAGAATTGACAACCATAATCTAGCTTACTACGAACGAGGGTTTTATATAACATTAGAAGAGTTTTTTTATCAGCACCCCAGTGGTGATGTGAAATGGATTTTAGGAGAGTAATTCTCTTGTAACAATTAAATTTTAATTTGTTTATGTGCATGTGCCATTTTAGTTTTGGAGCATCGAGAGTGATTCCCAAAAATTTATAATTATCTACATATTCTATATCTGTCCCATTTATAAGTATTGGTTGAGGGGTTTCAAATGTATCATAGAAGTGCATGGCCTTTGTTTTTGAAGGGTTGAGCTGTTGGCCCCATTCTATACACCATTCCTGTATCAAATTTAATTGGTGTTGTAGGTTGCTGATAACTCTATTAATATCAATTCCTGATGCACATACCGCAATATCATCAGCAAATATTGTCATAGTGGTATCCTGAGTTTTAGGTAAGTCAGACATTAGAGCATTGAACAAGAATGGGCTCAGAATTCCCCCTTGAGGGACTCCACTTTTAGATATTTCTACTTTTGACATTTTACCTCTATAGAGTGTCTGGAATTTTCTGTCCGACAAGTATGACTGTAGCCATCCCATAATTCTACCTGTAAATCCCATTTTTACTAGTTTGAAAAGGAGAGCAATATGATTTACTGTATCAAAAGCAGCGGAGAGATCCAAGAAGACTATGATACAGTGGTGGTTAATGGATATTGATCTTTTAATTTTGTGTTCTATGATGGCAATTTGATCATATGTTGAATTATTCTTCCTAAATCCTGTTTGAGATGGATGTAGCAATAGATTTCTTTCAACAAACCAATCCAATCTGTTATTAACCATCCTGCCTATAAGTTTCCCAATGCAAGATAGCATGGATATAGGTCTGTAGCTTTCTTTTTTCAAGGGGTCTTTTTTCGGTTTTAATATTGGAACAACCAGAGCAGTCTTCCAGTCATCCAGAACTTCTTCATTGATCCAACTTTTGTTTATTAATTTTATAAGAAAATCCAGATAGTTTATTGGTATATTCTTTAAAAAGTAGTTTTCAATATTATCCTGTCCTGGGCTTGTATTTCTTAGGAGACTTATTGCTTGGTTAACTTCATTCATTGTGAATTCATTGTTGTAGTCTTTGGAACTATCATTTATAATTGAAACTTGTATGTTTAAGTACATATCATTTAATTTAGTATTATTATAAGAGACATTAAACTTTGATTTAAAAAATGATGAAAAGATTTCAGTAATCTTTGATGGATCAGTGTACATATTGTTATTGTCATCTATTGCAGTATCTGGAATTTTATAGGTGTTTCTGATAGATTTTATCTGCCTCCATATATCTGTAATTGAGGAGTTTGATGTCAAAGTTGATGCATAATCCTCCCAAGACTTCTTCTTCTTTTCTTTAATATAGTTTTTTGCTTTGTTTTCTGCAATTCTAAGTTTCTGAATATTTTCTATCGATTGACATCGTTTTAGTCTATTTTTTGCAATTCTTCTTTTTGCTACTAGTTTTGAACACTCTTCATCCCACCAGGGTTTATTAAACTTGGGATTGTATTTTCCAGATGTTAATGGGATGTTGTATGATGAAGATTTGATTGAGTTGACAAATTTCTCATTGTTGTAGGAGAGTGACTTGTTCTCTTCCCACTCTATATCTGGAAGGCCTCTAGACCACTCATCCCATTTCACATCAGCAAGTTTATATCTCTTTCTTGTAGAAACTGACTGAATTTGTGGCTTCATATGAACAGTAATTAGTAGAGGAAGATGATCACTCCCTAAACAGGGACCTTGTTTTATATCTATATCAGATGCTAAGTTTGGGGATGAGAAGCACAAATCAAGAACTGATTGAGCTCCTGTGGCTGGGTTAATGTATGTAATTAATCTTGGAGGAGAATTCAGGGATATATTTTGGTAATTATGCAAAATTTCAGCAATTGCTCTACCTGATTCATTTGAATGTATACAAGGTAAAGACCACAGCTGATGATTCCCATTAAAATCCCCAACCAAAATAAAGTTATCCAATAGTTGGCTGAAGTATCCATTAAATTCTTCATAGCAGGTATTTCCGGTTGGATTGTAAATATTAATTATATGAAGATCCTTGTTAACAAGTTTTATTTTTATTGATTGGACTTCTAGATTTCCTGGTTGGGATTGCAGGTCTGAAGAGTAGCTTGGAATGTCAGATCTTACCAAAATTCCAACTCCTCCACCTCTCCCATGTTGTCTATGTTTCCAATACGCTTTATAATTTATGAAATTTGGAATCTTATCCTCTTGGAGCCAAGTCTCCGTGAAACATATTACATGTGGTTTATTTACATATAAATGAACTTTAACTTCACTCAATCGTGCATACAGACTTCAGCAATTAAATGAAACTATTTCAAGATTTTGAGATGCCATGGACAGACTTTGTGTTAACTATTTGACTTTGATTGGAGTTTACCTTGCTATTTATCTGCTTGAATGAGTTTAATAATTGATTTTTATTTAAAGGGATTCCAAAATGGGTTGATATTGCTGAGGTAATAGTAATACATTTCTTTTGGATGGAGTCAGATTTGTTTGATGTGTTTAAAATTTCAAAGAGAATCAAAGCTATTTTCTCAGCATGAACAGTTTCAGATTTTTGAAAAGCAACAGCAGTTGATTCTTCCTTGTCAGTTTGTGTTTTGGCTTCTCTTGTGATTAATGGTTGTTGGTTCCTTGGTTGAGGAGTTGAAGGTTGTCTCAGGTTTGTGTTACTAGCATCTTTTGTAAGTTTTGTTATGGGTGTAACTTTTTCTTTTGTATTTTTAACCGAGATGGCAGCATCCCTATAGGAAAGATTTTGATATGCTTTTATATATTGCACTTTTTTTTCTTCCTGTATTTTTATACAACCTTTATAATTTGATGTGTGATTTTCACCACAATTTGCACATTTTCTTTTGTTTCTATCTTCTCTATGTTGGCATTCCTTCAAGTTATGTTTCCCTGAACAAACCAAACAGACATCAGCATTCTTGCAGTATTTAGCCGAATGTCCAAACTGCTGGCATTTAAAACATTGCCACGGCCTCTCTATGAATGGAGTGACCTCAAATCTTTGATACATTATTGATAGATTTGTAGGTAGGGTTTCAAGCTGAAACCATATCTTCATAGTTTTTGTGATTCTGGTATTTTCACCTCTTCCCAGAATTAATCTCTCAACTTTTGTGTTTGTGAACCTCTGCTCTTCTAACAGTTCCATGATATCATTTGGGGAGATGGAATGATCAACTGGACCTATCATACCAATTTTAAATTTGTTTGACTGAGGAAGTGAACATTGGATTTTGAAATCTCCTAGTTTGTTGATTTTGAGTAGCTCATCAGTTTTAGAGGTGTTTCTAACCTTCAAAACTTGAATTTTACGTTGCATATTTGGTCTCGATTCGATAATTTGGGCATCTTTGAATGGGGATTGTTCAAGTAGTCGGAAAATTTTTAATGGATTTTTAAAGAATCCTTCTTTGATAGCATCCTCCCAAGTAAAATAGTATGACTCATAAACTCGCCATTTGTCTTTCCAGCTCTCTCGAAAATCAAACAAATTCTCTCCAAAATGAACAAATTTTCATAAATTCTCTCCAAAATAACATTGTAGCATAGGAGAAAAATAGATAAAACTCGCCATTTGCAATTGAAGGGCTCAAAATAACTGTCACAAACTCGCCATTAAAATGGCGAGTTTGGACATGCTTTATTACTTGGGCATCCTCATCTGGCATAATAATGATAGTTTGATATACAAGGCTATCATTTCTTTCATTGCTCTCGCTCCTCTGAGAAAGATTTGAATTTGTGTCCTTTTCCTGGGACGACTGAGCGGTTCTACTTGTTTTCGGATCATTTACTGAATTTGTTTTTCCTGACTCTGTTAATTTTAAGTTAAGATACTCTGGACTGTTACTCTCACCTGAATTATCATCAAAATAATACTCCCTGTGTGGATTTTTTGCATTTTTGAATCCCTCAAATGCACCATTTTCTGAATCATCACTGTGATTTCTTATTCTTTTCATATTTCTTGTGTCATTTAACTCATCAGTGCAGGAATATAACGGTGACACTGTACTAGGATTCAATGGGGATGGGGTTGGTAAGCTTGGGAATTCTGACTGACTAACATATTGGAAATTACTAAATGGTTGGTTATCACTCATTTGAATATCAAGAGATTTTTCTGAAATTGCTGACATATGAAAACTGGATGAGTTGGATTGGTTTGATTCTGGGGGTATGGTGTTGTTGTTATCAGAAGAATGGGAACTTGTGTCACTGTCTTGAGTATCTTCCATTTGGGTTTCTGGAATAATTTCTTGATCTGAATTATTCTGAATGTCTTTTTCAGAATTTGACTTGTTTTTGGATCCCTTCCCCTTGTTCTTTGTTTTCCCCATATTGGGAAGGTTATTTCTTTACAAAGAAAGAAAGAAAGAGTGAGAAAAAGAAAAGAAAAAAGTAGTACCGTCTAGGTAACTTTGGAGGATTTCAGTTCTCTAATTTGAACTTGAAACTTGAAAGTAGGTAGTTTTAGTACCTAATACTATACCTAGTTATGCTATAGTATATTTTAAGTTTGTTATATTATCTGTTTATTTCTATAACTATTTGATATACCATATATGGTAATTTAATAGTAATAGTAAACAAAAGAGAAACTGATCAGGACTTCCCGGTCTCAGCAAACCGTCGGACACCCTCCCGACTTAGAGCCGGTAGGGTAACCTTGGCTTTTAGATAAAGGAATTGTCAGGCGGTATACTCAATTGATACCACTGAAATCTGATATATAATATGCAAAGATGAAGCAATTCTAAGTAAGTTTTAGCAACGGTAAAGCGTTCACTAATACTCAATAGGATGCAGAGCTACGCATGTCTTATCAGTTCAACAATTCCAAACGGCTCATATGGCTTTCTTGACGAGATTTTCAATAATTACTAAAATGCGGATGACAATCGTACGTCTGCTAGAAAATAGAGTCTTGTGGAAGTGGAATTAATTTACCGGTGTAGGCTTCTCATCGTCACCAGCTCGAGTTCACTCACCTCACCTCCCAACATCCACCTTCCACAGGGCCGTACCCCCTATCCCCCATCTCACACCGCTCACCCCACTGACAACTCACCAACAAACCTCACCCTGGCCATCCAGACCACATCCAAAAACATACAAACCTCCCCACCATCTAAACTTACAAATGAAATCAGCCACTCCATCGTTCTCAGCCCATACCTACGCATGATTCCCTCCAACTCTGGGCACTCAAGGATGAAGTGCTCCAAGGTACGTACGTCTCCTCCGCTGCTCCACATGCACACCCATCCTCACCGCCCCAGAACCTTAACCTCCACCCCAAGTCCCCAACCTCAAAGTGTTGCTCCTCACATTGAAGAGCAACTTTGCTCCTCATCTGTTGTCATACAACTCCCTCCTATTCCAGCCTTCATACTATAATGAACAAGTGTTGACTTTCCGTTCACCGCCTTCCTCCACCAAATCAACTCAATAGGATCCTATTCACTAATAGTCTATAAGCCTTGTTGTCAACCTGATTATCTTTTCAGATTACGGAAGGTTGTATTTTAGGCAGCATTTACTAATTATTTATTTTAGGCGGCATTTATTTATTATCATCCCACCAATTTGTTGGGATGATTAGTCAATATCCAGAAACGATTTGGTAAGTTCATCTGGGAGCGATAGGGTCAAAGATCAAGGTATTTCATTTATAACTTTATAACTCAAGAAGTTTTCAACCAAATTGTCTGAAATTTGGTGGAATGATTGGTTATTATCCAGGAACCATTTTGTTAGATTTTGGGAGCTATCAGATCAAGGTCATCTATAACTCAAAAAAAATTCAACCAAATTGCGTGAAATTTAGTAGGACGAGTACTGAGTAGTCAATATCCAAGAACCACTTGATTATATTTTGAGAGCGAACAGGTTAAAGGTCAAAGGTTAAGATTAAGGTCATTTATTACTTTAAAAATATTTAGCCAATTTGTCTGCAAATTGGTGTAACGATTGGTCATTATCCAGGAACCAGTTTATTTGATTTTGGGAGTGAACAGGTTAAAGGTCTAGGTTATTTATAAGCGGCGGCAAAGGTACGTGCTCTATGAGTGCACGACGTCTAGTTATGATTGTTGAGTCTTTCGGTCCAAGCATTTTTTTGTTGCTTAAATCAAAAAGGCTAAAGTTTCTTATCATTTTACTGCAAGCCCCATCAAATTATGCTTTTAAAGATTTTTAGAATCAAAACTCTACATAACCTATTTTACTTCGGACTTCCTAATTTTCAGTCTGAAGAAGAAGAATGTACACCATGTGTTTTGATTGTCAACTATAGGTACCTATTAGCCATTAGGTTTAATAACTTCATTTAGTATTCGTTTAAAGGTATAAAAATGGATAAACGTTTTATAGAAACGTTTATGTACAATTTAGGAATCAATTTATATATTAAACGAAAGCCAAAAACGCATTGTTTGTTTATAAAATCTAAATTTGAAATCAAAACAAAGAGTGTACAATCTTATTTCCCAGTTTCAGATTAGTGATTCGCTCAATTGTTGGTATCAGAGAATTAAAAACTTTTGAAAGCAATTATAAAATATGGTTCTAGGACAACTCGCCACCGGACAATTCACCGTCGGACAACTCGCCGCGGACAATTCGCCGTGAGGACAACTCGACGCTAGGACAACTCGCCGCCAGGACAACTCGCCGCGTTATTTATGTTTTGCTGGCGTAGACATCATATACATATATTTAAAAATACTATAAATATGAACAATGATTTATTTCTATATGCTCAAGACTGACGTAAAACAATAGTTGATAAATTTCATTATTTTAATTAATTTTTTTTTTTTGTGAGAATATTTCAGGCCACAAAAATTATTATAACTATTAAAATGAATTTAGAAGCATTTAACGTCCTGTTCGAAACGAAGGGTTTTCTAGTTGACGTCAAAAATAAATTAAATACAAGGAACAGGAAGAAGAAGTCGGAAAGTAATGGGACTCCAAGAACAAATGCACAAACCACCAGTCCGTGACAAGCTCATGGATATTATTAAGTAAGCCACGCACTGATGTACTAGTTTTGAACTGAAGTAATTTTATTAGTCAGTAAACGTATTAACAGACACCTGAACTTGTTTTCTTTCCAATAGCAAATTATTTTTAGCATATATAACAGTTAGCAACAGTTAAAAAACACATTATATTGCACTTTAATTTGATAATTAATTTACAACACGCAGCTTATATTTAAAATATTTTTTATAAATAATTGGTGTATACGGCGGTAAAAAAATATATCGCACGGCGAGTTGATTTGGCGGCGAATTACCCTAGCGGCGAGTTGTCCTCACGGCGAATTGTCCGCGGCGAATTGTCCGGCAGCGAGTTGTCCGGTCACCATAAAATATATACCAAACCGAATTGTATGCAGTTTGCAGAATAATGATCCTAGACCTTAATTCTATATTATTATGTAACAACTCATTTTTTCCCCCGGAGCCTGGATAGGACCCTCAACATTATCTGCACTTGCATACATGATGGCAATTTTATTGTTAGGGAGCCATCAAGCCAATGTTACAAACTAAGAGTTAAATAAATAAATAGTTAGTTAACTTACTCTACAATTTTGAAACCAGGTTCAAGGCCATCTATAGTGTATTAGTAGCAGAATTGTTTAAACTCGAATATATGTTCCAAAAATTTAACAGTTAAATAAAAAAAAAGGAGATCTAGTGCGTCAAATTTCCATCAGAAATATTTTTAACATAGTATGATAGATGAACATTAGGTAATTAGTTGATAACTTGATGGTCCGAAATATTTCATCTTAAATTACTGTATTTCCGAAGTAAATAGGATTTTATTAGTAACAACTTAACATATCTAAGTTTGATCGTATGTCCGATAGATGACGCTTTGTTAACTATTTTTTCACTAGATGGAGAAATTTAGTGTAAGTACTTACCTTTAGAACAGAACAATTTTTTTTCGTGCTAAAATTTCGCTACATGTAACCAATAGAAAAAGAGTTTTAATAGACGACGAATATTTTATGAATAACTTTAACGCTCTATTCCAGCTTCACATTTTATTTCATAGACGAGACGTACAGAATTTATTTGAAAAAAGAAGAGTTGCTCTATGATATAACCGAGAGATGTCTAAAATTTAAATTTTGTTTAGAAGTTATATTTGAAAAAAAAACGTTTATTAAAATGCTATATATATTACTTATTTTTCAAATTCCTTTAGCTATAATTTTTTTCTAATTCAAATATCAAAAAAAAAAAAAAACTCAGAGTTATATTATATAGATCTCCTCTTCTTCTTCCAAACGAGTCCCCTCAAGTTCTACAACAAAAACAGACAGAAATATAGAGCGTCAATCATTACAAAACATAAGTGTTCAGGAGAGGCTAAAACAAATGTACCATCAGGTTATCTCACTCTAAAAGGTGTGTTACTTAGACAAGCGAAACATACTTTTCGTACAAAATTCAGAGCTCACTGATTTCTTATTAGAGTTTCGAGTGCAATGGTGGTACCATGGTCGTCTTTCCCCTAAATCAACTCCCACACCTCACCTGGGGTATGCAAGGCGGTTGCGTTCCCATAGCCACCCCTACCCATTTCATCTCCCACTACACGCACTACAAAAGAATAATCCCTCTAATATTTACAACTAATCACAGTGTATTCTAAACACCTGTAGGTGTGTTTAAGGAGAATACAAAAATTGGATTTCATTCTTCAATATTTGGCTTTTCTGAAGGTAGACGATCTCCTTAAAGAAATTATTTAAAGAACTAGTGTACCTATTACCTATATCTTTCAAAATTTCGTTTTTTCATGATATACCCTGCAATGTTTAACATTCCTTTAATTTTCTGCATAGATGGATATATTTCATCAATGAATTGAATAAAATTATTAGAAATAAAATTAATCTTGCATATTAAATTGAAGATCAAGTGAATTACGAAAAAAGCGATCATTCTTTTATTTTTGTAGAGCTTTCGAATAATTCAATATTTAGACTTTTTTGTCTACATTTGCTTTAAATTTTGACTAATTTAAAATTAAATATATAAAACTGAGAAGTATATAGGATACCAAAATTTATAAAGCCATCTAAATAGTTTATAATCAATCAAAGAGAAAGAATTAACTTATCATATTATAATTTTGCTTATTCCTTCCTAATAGTGAGTACGTCCGTTACGCTTTCAGTAATTAGATATCGGCAAATTCGGTATGCATGATACCACAAACTAAACATCTTATTAATGTCTTTTATATTTTGAACCTCTTATTTTCATTGTGTGTTTCAATTTGATTATATTTAGTAAAACGTGAGGCAATTGAAAGTGGGAGAAATGAAATGGGGGGAAGTGGATGTGGGGGAAGGGAAGGTGGGAGAAGAGAATTTGGGGGATAGTAATTTGGGGAAATGAAGATGGGGGAAGTAAAGACGGAAGTAGTATAGGTGGGGAATGTGAAGGTGGGAGAGGTGTAGGTGGGGAAAGTGTAGATGTGGGAAGTAAAAATGGGGGAAGTGAATTTGTGGCAAGTGGAGATGGTGGAAATGTATATTTTGAAGAGTAGAAGGTGGAAATGTTGATGGCGGAAGTGTAACTGAAGGAAATGTAGGTGGTGGAAGTGTAAGTGGTGAAAGTGTACTTGGAGGAAGTGAAGGCAGGGGAAATGTAGGTGTAAGAAGTGAATGTGCGGAAAGTATAGGTGGGGGAAATGTAGGTGGAGGAAGGGAAGGTGGGTGAAATGTAGGTGGGGGAAGTCAAGGGGTGTGGGGGGAGGAACTGTAGAGCTAAAATCCAACTTGATTTAGAAAAAATGTTGTATAGTGATAAACTGATAATGTCCGTCAGCCGGTCTGTCACAAAATACGTTAAACAGACACTCTAGCAATAGTACCTCATAAAGTTGGTGTAAACCAAATTAATGTCTCCAATAAAATATTTATAAGGGATAATCTTTATACTATAATAAAATAAGCCGTATCAGTCGGTCTGTCCGTCACAAAACGGGTTAAACATACATTCGAAATATCGCCCCATAAAGCTGGTGCTAATCGAGTACTTGATGTGACCAAGATAATTAAATACAAAGGATATTATTTTCAGAAGCATGTTACTAAAAACATTTACTGCGTTTCATATGTTTTCTGTCTAAATAGGAGTGTTGTTATAATCAGTTATATCAGAACATTCTTGTTGATTCTCATCCCGTGGAATTTCAATGGGTCTTGCTAGTTACGTATTAACCCAATATACTACAGCTTTTTAACATTAATTTAAACAATTCAAGTTTACTTTAAAATAAGTCAAGTTTAATAAAAAATAAGTCAAGTTATATTTAAAATAGTTCAACTTTAATTTAACATAGTTCAACTTTAATTTAACATAGTTCAACTTTAATTTGAAAGATTTCAAGTTTAATTTAAAATAAGTCAAGTTATATTTAAAATAGTTCAACTTTAATTTAACATAGATCAACTTTAATTTAAAAGATTTCAAGTTTAATTTAAAAAGAAGAAGTTTAATTTAGAAAAAAATGAAGTTTAATTTAAAAATTAAATTATATGGGCCCTCGATATCACACATAGGAAGCTCTGCACTAATACCATTATATTCAAGGTTCATAGACTATAACAGGTTAAACGAATGGGGAAAAAATTCCCATCGAGAAAACAACATTTTCTGTCTTTCTTCTCGAATATCTCTTAAACGGTAGATTAAACTTGCGCGTGAGTCAACATAGAATTCTGTAGAATTTAATAATCTATTGAATAGTGTAAGAATATTTCAATGAAATGGTTATTATCACTGCAAAACCAACAAAAAACTAACTGCTACTCACTACGACAATTAGCAATGGAAGGAACAATTTCTGTGTTTCTTCTTGAATATCTCTTAAACGGTAGATTAAACTAGCGCGTGAGTCAAAATATACTTCTTTAGAATTTAATAATCTATCGAATGGTATAAAAAAAATCAATGAAATGGTTATTATCAATGCAAAAAGAACAAAAAACTAACTGCTATTCACTCCGTTGTCCGTTGATTAATGGGCACTGGTCAAAATTTTCATCCGCTTTAATTACTGTGGCTAAAAGCCTAAAATAAGAACAAAAATAATATTGCAAAAATAAAATAAGAAATAAACAATACAAAATGTCAATTATTTGTAACATAGGTTTCATAGGTTTTAATCTAAAGAATAGGTTTTCGTCTAAAGAATTTGTAGACGCAGCTCTTAGTAACATTTCGAACTATTTCTATTCATTTAACCTGTTATAGTCTATGAACCTTGATTATATTTGTAATGGGAGGGGATGAGATCATGAGAGTAGTGAAATGAGTGACGAGAATTTGGTTAGATGAGATGAGAGAAGTGAGTGAAATGAGAGAAGTGAGATTAGAGAATTGAAATGAGAGAAGTGAGCAATGGAAGATTATGGTGGGCAATGAAAGATTATGGTGGGCAATGAAAGATTATGGTGGGCAATGAAAGATTATGGTGGGCAATGAAAGATTATGGTGGACAATGAAAGATTAAGGTGGCAATGAAAGATTATGGTGGACAATGAAAGATTATGGTGGACAATGAAAGATTAAGGTGGCAATGAAAGATTATGGTGGGCAATGAAAGATTATGGTGTACTCTCATGATCTCATAGAATTTAATTTTAAATTAAACTTCATTTTTTTAAATTAAACTTCATTTTTTTAAATTAAAGTTGAACTATTTTAAATTAAAGTTGAACTATTTTAAATTAAAGTTGAACTATTTCAAATTAAAGTTGAACTATTTTAAATTAAAGTTGAACTATTTCAAATTAAAGTTGAACTATTTTAAATTAAAGTTGAACTATTTTAAATTAAAGTTGAACTATTTTAAATTAAAGTTGAACTATTTTAAATTAAAGTTGAACTATTTTAAATTAAAGTCGAACTATTTTAAATATAACTTGATTTATTTTAAATAAAACTTGATTCATTTTAAATATAACTTGATTTATTTTAAATATAACTTGATTTATTTTAAATTAAACTTGACTTATTTTAAATATAATTTGATTTATTTTAAATTAAACTTGACTTATTTTAAATCAAACTTGATTTTTTTTTTAATTAATGTTAAAAAGCTGTAGATACAGTGAAGACTATTATAATTTCATAAAATGATAATTTAATTGAAAAAAATATTATATTCATTTCAATTGAAACAAAAAAATTCCCTTCAAAATTGGTATGTTGGCCACCATTAATTTGGCATTAAAGTTATCATAAACAAATAGAGCTATCGAAATGTTAAAGTCACCGCTTTACTTTTAGAGAAAACGATGTTGGTCTAGTAGGAAACTAATGAAGTGAGTTTCTTACTAGACCAAACAAACTTGGGACGTAACTCTGGTCTACTACGAGGTTTTGCTGTATACGAATTTATCTCAAGTTTGCAAAATTAGGAAAAAAAGAATGGATACGAATTGAACTGAATGGCTTGGAAAAGGGGTTAATATTTCTAAAAGATGTTTTCTTATGCAGAGAAATTCATAACTGCATCATAGTCTCACCAATGTAAGTGGACTGATACATGAGTATTTATAAATGAGACCAGAAGACAGTAAATGCACGATTTTATATTTATAAGGGAAAAATTGGTTTAATACTTCAATACTTGAATCACACAAAAAAAGAAGAGAAACGAAAATGTCAAATTTAGGAATTGTTAAATTAGGCTTAAGTTGATCGAGTATGTATGGAGTTTAAGCAATTTATCGATTAGTTTTAACCAGGGAACAGGAACATAAACGGGTAGGGGAGAACCGGGAGCATTCGGACACTTTTGGGGAAAACTGAATAATTCGTAAACTAATTTTAATTTAATTATATAAACATTTCTGTAAGTAGATAAATCATTTAACTTCAATTTTATTAAGACTGTTTTACAGTTTAAACCTTCATTCGAAAGTTATAAGACAAAATGTAAGAGAGGTTCAAGTGTCCGAATGCTCCTTCCTAGAGGGAGACTTCGGACAAGCTGCATGGGGAGGATGATTCGGACACCATAAAAATGGTTAAAACATTGAAAATTTGGGTAATTAAACGATAGGATTGAATTCGGATCTACTAATTTAATTGAAATAAACCATAATGACTTGTTATTCAGAGTAATAATTCATCGTATTTGAAATTTTATCATAATAATATTATTGTAATGATTGAACATTTTCTCTAACAAAATAGAAATAGCACATGAGTAATCACTGTGAAATTGCCCGTATATTTAATAACTAAATATCAAAACAAATGGTATAACTAGGGGAGGATGGTCATCAATGGGACTCTGGGAACAATGGGACATGCTGAATAACTTTTTTATTTGAGGGTAATTTGTAACAAAATCTTAGTTTAAATTAGGCATACTTCAATGCATTCACTCGCATTGCATTCATCGGTTGGGGTGCAGTCAGCTCTGTGTAAAAGCGAAAACGTGTTTTAGAGGTGGGAAAACTGAATTTTTCGTACTTTGTTTCAATTTTTATAAATCTTGTTATTTAACATATAAGCTTACGGTATTTTTCTACAATATTAAGTAATATGTAAAATATGATCATATGAAAGGATTGCTTTTTTACTTTTGTAGTTGAGCCGCTATACCCATATGTTTTCAAAATGGCGTCATGGTGATCATTGGGACAGAAAATTTGGTTAACAATGGGACAGTGCCCCATTGTCAACCAAACCGTCTGGTTAATCCATATGAATCATAAATATCTAATTTTGATACAATAACGTGAACTGTAGCTTCAGGGATTCTTGTAGAAACAGAGCTTCCAGCTGAAACGGGATTTCCGACCATGTTTAAGGGCTTTAGCAATCTGAGGTCATCACAAAGCACTGCATTGAAAACAAATTTCCCAAATAAAAGAAAAAGACGCAGCATGATTGCAACTGATACACTAGAGAAAGAAGAGGTTTTTGTTGGTGTCACTAAGGATAAGGCCTTCGAAATCACTTCATAAAGTATCCGCATTAGATGGCCTGTGAATTATTGTTTTTGGTCTGGTATAGAACTCTTAATTTAACGGATCCATTCGTATGAAGAACTTTAATCTCTACCGAAAACGTAGTCTGTTTTCGTAGCATGAAAAAGATAAATACGAAATATTGATGTTAGGCGAAGATTCAAGTGCAATGAGCTTAATTTTCCAAATGTTCCTGACGTGGCCTCGGTGAAACTAGAGGACATTAAACTGATATTATATGAACCAACTAAGTGTGGGACAACATAAAGAGATAATTCGAACTTGAAATTGGCCATAACCTCAACAATAAACAAATTTGATCAACTCTCCCATCGTTCCCATTGTTCACCAGTGCTGTTATACAATGGGACAATTTTTTTTTTAAATTTTTTTCTAGTCAACAGAATATGTTATATCATTCGAGTTAGTTTCATTTTATAAAGGAATATCTATATTACACATGGATTTTTTATTTTTCATACTTTGCCCATAGTAAATGGAATATCTATCTTTCTGTGTTTTTGTCCCATTGATGACCATCCTCCCCTATATCCTTTTACTTTGGATATAACTATTTCCTTTTTCTTGGAATTCACCAAAATTAGTAAATTGCATCTTAAATATTTCATCGAATGTTTAAAGTATAGTCCATAAGTGTAGATCTTGCTACACCTCCAATTTCAGCAGCTTTTCTGACAGATAAACCTTTTTGGAATTAATCAAATGTTTTTTGAATACCTTCTATATTACGTCTTCTATCAGTTTCCCTTTTATAATGAAAAGGCATGAATACGATCTTAAAACTGTCAAATAAAGACACTAATATTAAAAGTTGCAACTAATCTTATAAACGAATGCTATGTCAATAAAAATAATCAACTTCAAGTGCAGAATTTCCTTTTTAATAAGAATTAAAAATCGGATACAGAGGTAAGGTTCGGATACCGTCCGAACCAACCTCAACAGAAGTGTCCGATTCATCTCGCATGACTCTTCCAAGTTAAAAACATCACCATTTTTCTAATTTCATTTGTATTATTTTTTTAACACACCAAACATAACATAAAATATTGATATAATTCATATCTTTTAGATTTAGAATCAGTTTCGTATTCATATAGTCCTCACACGATCTAATTGAATCACGAAAAATTACATCAATATTGAAGAAAACAGTAAATTACACCTCGGGGGTGACATACTACATCTCCGCACTGGATCTTTCAAATAGCTGACGGGTAACACCTCGCACACATTCAGTTACAATATAGAGGTTGTTCCAACAATTATAAACATGTTTGAACGAGTTGTCCGAACTATCCCTCTGTCCGAATGCTCCCGGTTCTCCCCTATAGTACCTAGTAGACGACACAAAAATTTGACGTCACCACAACAACACATTCCTTGTTTGTGACCGAGCGGCTCATAATTCCTCGTATTTGCATGTTAATATCGAGAAGTTTAAAGTCATTTTATAAGGGTTTCGTGCAAAAGAAAAGCGAAAATGACGATTGAACCTCAAAGTTGAATATATAGATATAATTCAGGTGTGTTTTTATTGTTCATTTCTTTAACTGATCTATAAAAAATAGTCTTGAAAATATGCTATATAGGAGACTAGACTAGTGCTAGTTAACTGCTCAATTGTAGTTCCTGTGGATAACAAATAAGGAAAAAAATAATGGAAATACAATTTAACCAATGCCTAATTAGTAATTGATAATAAAATAATTAAATTTAAAAGTGACTAATTTTAAGTAGGTTTTCCCATGTTTCAAAGTGCGGTCAGAGTAGCCATTTCCAGTCACCCGGTGGTCACGTCACACTAGATTCGATCAGCTGATTACCAAACCCTATGTTACTGTATCCTGGTTTTAACGGAAAAATGTTGTCTCTTAAACAAAAAAAAATTATCAAATAAATTTGGAGGATAATGATTACCAGAGAAAAATTACGCAAGTGAGATAATTCGACATCAAAATCCATATAATTTGAGCAATCAAGACAAGTAATCAAATTAACTTTGTAAGATGTTGGTATGAAAGAATGAAAATCTTTATCTCAATCACGTGAATGTCTTTTAATGATAAACCTTTGTATAAAAAATATTATTAATACCATTAATACGATTACTGTCAAAGTTTAAACGATATAAACACTTATATTTTCAGAATCTGATGTGAATTTAATATTAAAATGATTAGAGTTTCAATATCTGTATTTGAAAAATGATTTATACGAGATTGATCTGAAAACAATAGGAAAATACCATCAATATATCTACGATAAAATTTAGTTTTAAATTCGATGGCATTTATCTGTACATTATTGTTAACTTGTTCATAAAAACATAAAAAGTGAAAGTAACTAAGTCAAATTTTTTAATCGGTGACCTAGCTGCATAGTGACCCAAACAGACACGCCTCTCTCTAGGTCTTCACAAAACTTGTGCGCACTCCCGCTCGTTGTACAAGGATGAGGAACAACCGAAAGAATACTATTATCTCACTCTATAGCAAATAGCCATTTTAGATTGATTACCGACAGGCATCCTCCGCTTTAGTTACAAAATCACGACTCAGTTTAGTTACCAAACGGTAACTAAAGCGAATAAAAGTAACAAGAAATTTATAATTGTCACTCCTTAATTATATATCTCATTTTCTATCAGTTATAGAAAGAAAATTTGTTTTAGAGCGATTAGAGTACTACGCGTATAAGAATATTATTAATAATATACAGTCTTTCATTGTTTGTGACTGTGATGAAAAAGTTTAAAGTCGTGTATTTATTAAATGTTTTAAAATCTATCCATAGCTTAACTCTCACTCACTACCTATAGGTGAGTAATTAAAAGATACTTTGATTTCTATAATTAATGTGCTACACTTAACAAACTGCAATTTTATGCTCAATGAAATGTTTTTGGTATAGTAGGGTACTGAGTTCCAAATTATTGGTTGGTTCTACATTTTCGGACACGTCAGAAAGAAAATATTATAATATTACTTAATCTCTATTCTAATTGATATCACATGGATACCAATTGAAATAAAAGTTAAATAATGATTTTTATGTGAAGATTTTCACGTGTTCGAAAATATGGAGCCATGCGCCATAACACGGAACTTACCCTAAAATGGGACATGTTGAATTTCTGAACCAATTGCTTCTAATAACCTTATGTGGATTAAATTTTGATGTTTTTTTAGTTACCGTGAAATAATAACAAAAAATTGTCTCCGTTTTCTATGTTTACGAACGGTTCTTATTTCGAAACATGACTCAAAAACAAGGACCACTTTTACTAAAGTGAGTTGTACTTAAAGCGAGGTCTGCCTGTATTCTAATATAATCTGATTATAAATACACAATTGTATTTCAAAACAGACCATTGCCAATAATCAAAACTGAGAAAGAAACTTAAAATAGAAAAATCTACCTACAAAAATCTAACCTTAATTAATAATAAACACTAAAAAACAATAATATTATTCATCAAAATCTAAAGAAAAGCAATATCAAAGGATGGAAGATATTACACCTTATAAAAGCAACAATTAGGGTACCTATATTTTTGATTAAATCTTTCGTAGTGATATTCTCTATTGCAATTAATCTGTAAATCATAGAGTTATGATAAACTACTCTAGAGAGAGGAAGTGTCGCAGCGAATGCAGGACGCTAAGGAAGACGTTATAAAACCTTATTTTGTTTCAGTTATATCATTTCTCCATTAAATTTTGTTTCAGTTATATCATTTCTCCATTAAACTGACGCTAGATTGCCAGTCACGTGACCCAAAAATAAAGATTTTAGCGTCCCGCAAGACGCGATATTATTTTGGCCACTGACTCACCACTTGCTGTGAACTAAGGAACCTGCCACACGAGCGTTTTAAACGCTCCAAAATCGTCGCGTAACATGGATACATATGGAATGGGTTTAACAATAATTTCCTCAGAGTCAAAACCGCTAGACAAAAAAGCTCGTGTGATACTGCCCTAATAAAAACAGGAATAGATGCAGATTGGCACATGGAAATATTATTTCCAGATTTTCATATCATGTAAATACAAAAGAAAAGGATAATATATAAAGATACTATTAAAGTTGAAGAAGTGCTAAGGACTTCGGAAAAAACGAACAATAAAGTGTTCAATTAGTACAATAAATTCATTTTTATACTGTGAATCATTACCAAATAGGATTTTCATTAACAAGAAATTCTAACTGTAAGTAAAACAGATTATTTCAAAACTAGCTACCACAGATCACATCAAAGTATGAACATAGTACACCTTAACTTACCCTATAATATTAGGGGAATGAATTAATAGAAACTAGATTACGTGCACCCGGTAGAGCGCATACATTCGCCACCGCTTATCCGTTCGCTACCAAAATCTAATACACTGGTGAATGGATAGTGACCGATCGACCCTCCAAGTTTCATGCAATATAGTTGAAACTTTGAGTTATTGAGTTATAAATGGCCTTGATATTTGACCATTAACCCGATTGCTGTCAAAATCTAACAAAATAGTTCCTGCATATTGACCAATCGTCCAACCAAGTTTCATGCAATATGGTACAATACATTTTGAGTTATAAATGACCATAACCTTGACTTTTGACCGGATCGCTCCCAAAATTTTACCAGCAAGTCACTGGGCGCAGATGGCGGCGTGTTCAGTATCTTTCAGACCAATTCTGGTAAGCTGGAAACGTAGTTATGTATACACCCTTAGTGATAGACACATATGGAAAACCAGAAACGATTGTGTTAGAAGGGGTGACGTGGTCCTTCTAAGAACCAAAACCAAACGAAAATTGTGGCCTCTTGCATTTATAGTAGACTTCAAGAAGAGTAAAGATGGTTTAGTTAGAAATGTTACCCTTAAAATGATCAACCGTACTAGTAAATTCAAACCTGCGCTATTAGAAAGATCATTACACGATACCGTACTCCTAATCCCTGGCAAAGACCATAGCTGTTGATTTCTTCTTGTCTGTAACTGTAACTGGGTTACAAGTCAGGGGGGAGTGTGACGGCAGTCCAGTTTTTCTTCATATCATATCATGTCATTTCATTTATTCATATATTTAACTGTACCGCACATCTGACAACTCAACATTTACCTCTAAAACTCACTTCAAATACTCGTCAATCCTAATATTGTCAGTTTAACTCCAGCCACCTGCATAGACAGAGTAATAAAACTATAGTGACTCTACAATATCCAAATTTCCCTAACCAATCTAATTATTTTATATAGAAACTTGGAAGCCCCATATCGAGTGAGTGAAGTTTCTGATATTATTATTTAATCTGTGTTACGTATTGTTTGTTAGTTAGTTTAGTATTTATATTTTAGTGTTAGGTATCAATATCTTGTACATGATTGGTATTTCGGGAAAGACCCCCGTGACTGATATAACTCCATATCATATTTTCTAAATTAATAATATTTTTACTATAAAATGGAAATCTCTTTATTAGTCGAGGTCTAGTATATATAGTAACAATTCTGAATACTTCGGTATATTATTAAAAATGTTTAAAACTATGCAGCCATATTTTCCTTAGATAAATTTCTTGTCTAAGGTAGTATTTATATCAAAAATACGTATTATCTGGTGCCCGTGTCTCTATTTGCTTTGAAAGAACCTAAATTGCTATAAACTTAACTATATTATGAGGCATGGGTACCGGGCATTCGTCTAAATCTTTTGTGCCAGTTTTCCATCTAGAATCTGAGTCCTGAGCAGGCGATGGCTGATGAAAGTATATGCGGTAGAAATGGTTTGCAGGGAGAAATTTAGTCAGTGGAGATAAATAAAAACTAGAAGGAAGCGCACTAACATCCCACTCTGAAAACTTTTCATCAGATATATGACTAACCGTGATCAATTTTGCGCATTCAATTGATAGCAGTGACTTCAACTAATTAGTCAGCTGAATTTTGCAATCTCTTGATTTGTATGGACTACAACTAATTAGTTTGCTGAATTAATCAATCTCTTGATTTGTATGGACTACAACTACAATATGGTAGCAGTAGGCATGGTCAGGATGGAGTAAGTCCATGTTCGGACAGAGGGACCACTATGCGCTGACGGTGAAGGAGACTACAAGGATTGGCGACTGAAATGCATAAATAGGGTAAGGAACCTTACCTCAAAGTTTACTTTGTTGTAATTTAGGGTTTTTCTAACAATGCGAGATAAGGTGCCAGATAATTAAATATTTTTTTTACATCCATGCATATTTCATTACTATTACGAATTACTATTTAATTACTATTACGAATTACTATTTAATTACTTATACGAATTACTATTTAATTACTTATACGAATTACTATTTAATTACTATTACGAATTACTATTTAATTACTATTACGAATAACTATTACGAATAACTATTTAATTACTATTACGAATAACTATTTAATTACTATTACGAATAACTATTACGAATTACTTCACTTAATTACTATTACGAATTACTTCACTTGATTACTATTACGAATTACTTCACTTGATTACTATTACGAATTACTTCACTTGATTACTATTACGAATTACTTCACTTGATTACTATTACGAATTACTTCACTTGATTACTATTACGAATTACTTCACTTGATTACTATTACGAATTACTTCACTTGATTACTATTACGAATTACTTCACTTGATTACTATTACGAATTACTTCACTTGATTACTATTACGAATTACTTCACTTGATTACTATTACGAATTACTTCACTTAATTACTATCACGAATTACTTCACTTAATTACCTTAACAATTTATAAATTATATTATTTAATGCTCATTCATTACTATTCAATCGCACTACTTAAAATAATTAACTTAATATAGAAAATAATAAATTAGTATATAACTAGGTGATTTATTTTCGTATTTTTTCTTTGTAGATTCTGCTAAATCCTTCGCTAGCAACCTGTTCTTTCTACACGTTGTACCATGGCTAACACCTGGAGAGTTGGAAGAGAGTATTGGCATTTCTAACAAATAATTAGTAACCGCACCTTCAGTGTGTTCTAAATATTTCAAATTCACTTTGATTAAAATTGTAAAAATTAGTTTAAAATATTATGTAGATTGAGTCTTTAAAGATAGTTTGAAAATTTATAAATTATTATTTATTTCCCTATACTGGCATAGTTTTACTTAATTTATGGCAAAAGTTAAAATTTTATAGATGTTCATATCAGTAGCTAGGTGTGTACTATTCTAGTGTTATTATACCCTACCATTATAGTTTACTAACGCCGCAATTAACCTAAGTTTAACTTCGCGTGATGGTGCTATACTCACGATATATCTCTTATTTAAATAGTTTAGTGTCAATTTACTATAAATATTTTTCATCTTTCTTCGCATCTTTCTGTGTATCCCGTATTATCACACTACTGATATTGGCATCTATTTATTCATGAACCTATTCATCAAGAGCCATTTTCCTGTCCTACTTCTTCAATTAAGTCCCTTGTACTTTATATACGTGTTTTCCATTTTGTTCATCGTAATTATGTAACTATAATTTTTGTAACTAATTAAGGTATTTTTGTGTCTTTGCAGTCACGTTTATCAGTGAGGAATAAAAACTTTAACAGTTTCACATGGTTCTATTCAGCCCTAAAATAGTTCCGTGACAGACATAGAACAATAGTTTCACCAAATTTCAGGCAATTTGGTTGAACACTTTTTCAGTTATGCGAATAACAAGATGATAAATAAATGAATAAATAAATGCTGTCAATAATATAACATTCCCGCATTCTGCAAAGGTAATTATGGATCTATTCTGTTTGCTGGGCGCATTTGAAAATAATGCAAATATAATTATCATGGATACGCGTTGTTATTTAATGTCCTCTGCTTTATGAGAACCCCTTTCATTTATGACTTATAAGATTGTAATCTGAAGTGGATTTGGAGAAACCTTAAAAATCGACATAATAAATCAAAAAAACGGGTAAAAATTTAATTCTTATGTATGATTATTTTATATTCTTATGTTTATTAATTATAACTTGTACAGTACCTGTTATTGAATCTAAATTATATTCGAATGAAATTATGTATTATGGATAAACATATTCTGATTAAACGAAAAATATCTCTCAAAAGCCAAAATATAATTTTTTTGAAAATAATTAGCGTCAATATTAATGTAGCCCGTAGTCATGACACTGCCACAAATGATTTGTTTTTCCTTTCAATACGTATTTCTTAATAAAAGTGTGACACACGGACGGACGGATGCGGCTCTAATAAGAGTACTAGTGTACTTTCCCGTTAAAAATAACGGGTTATCATCAATACCAATTTATTACCCGTTGAATAATGAATTCAATTAAAATTAAATTTACTGCATAGTCTAATTTATTTTATAGATAAAATACATTTAAAAATTGAATAAAAATATGGGAATTCAAATATGAAGTCTATATATTCCTGTGCGTATCATAGTTACATTCTTCATGTTTAATACCCGTCATGTAAAAGCTAACACTAAATAAATAAACAGACTAGGGAAATTATTAGTATAGATAGATAGATGTGAAACCAACTAAGAACTTTTCCCATTATTCAACAGATCTGTTTTCAAATCGCCATAATGTCTCCGACTTGTCAAGAAAATTGTTATTATCATCATCATAGTATTAATTCATTTTCATATGCGCCCAGGAAACAGAAACTTTTCTAATTACATTAATTAATATAACAAGTCTGTATTTTTATTCTAACTAAATAATTTAATTTTAAAACTCGGTGTCTATGATACCATTATATTTTATAATTTTATTTGCATTATCTTCCAATGCGCCCAGCAAACAGAAAAGATCCGAAATTATGTATAATAGATAGCACTATACTGTATAGTGTAACATTAGGGTTACTATTCAGTAGCCCGATGCCCCATTAGTCCGACACTTTTGTAGTTCATTACTGATTTAACATAAAGTATATGTATATCGGGTGGCGTGCAGCCCCCCGAACCCCTCTGCCAGGTCATTAAACAATCCTGAAGTGAGTGTGAAATACAACAAACTAGCATATACAACAAACACTACATTAAATTAAGAAATCAAATAAGGGATTGCTTAATACTAATTAATATTAGAAATAAAGGAAAATAAAAAAGAATATAAAATTTAAAAAATGAAACATCATTTTAATATTTTGATTAGTTATTAATAGAGCTAGGACATTGGGGCACTTAAAAAAGAGCAGTAGTAGCGGTCAAAACGAGCACTTGTAGCGCTATAAATGTGCAGTATAGGAGCGATAGAAAAGAGTATTTGGAGCACTTATCGGGGCATTTGGGGCACTTATCGGAGCATTTGAAGCACTTATCAGTGCATTTGGGGACAGTTATTGGTGCATTTGAGGCAGTTTTTGGAGTGTTTCATGCACCGAAAGAAAAAGCGTGTTACTTATCAAAGTAAGAATTTTAACGAGGTTTTGTTTTTTGAAGAGCTTTTGGATGAAATATACACAATAATAATCTTTAATTTTTATCAATAAATAATTCATTTTGAAAAATCATTATGTAATATGTAAGGCTCAAAAGTATTGTGCATTACTTAAAAAAAACATAAGAAAAAGAACAATATATGTTGAAACCAAAACGAATGTATACACTACATATAATAATTGGAATCTATATTTAGTGTATAATGTTACAGAAAATTCTAGCATCATATGTTGTTGAAGTTTGGTAAGAATGTGAAAGTTAACCCATATTAACAAGAAAAAACCATTACTTCCTTAACATTTTTTTTTGACATTTTATCGTCTATCTGAGACCACATATTTCAATTAAAAGAATAATCTCTATTTCCGTGGAAGTAACAGGGGCACTAGCATAGCGAGAAACATCTTAAGGTGTCAATTCGGGAAATATTTGTCTGTTTTCTTCACTTCGCCTTGCAAAACATTCAACCCAGTATTTATTTACTCAAACAAATGTGCGAAAAAATAAGGTATGTAAAATAAAACAAAGGTATTAGCAGCTAAATAGATATGAATTACGGTAAAATCTAGGGTTAATATTAGAATAGTTACACCTCTTTTTAATTTTTATAGAACTTTTCTAATCAAATAAAATGTATAGTAAAAGGGTAACAAAATTAAATTATTAAAAAAAACTGAACAACAATACATTAACTCATTAAGTGAATATAATCTAATTAAATCAATGCATGACTAGATTAATGGTATAGGCAAAGTATATATTTGTTAAACCATATAATTTAAAGATGTCATTGTATAGGAGCTGCATGGCCATTATAAAAAGGATATTTTTTGCCCGATAAAAGATCGTCCGCTGTACGAGCCTTACCTGTAATATGATTTCTTTTCAACATTTGAAATTAGTTAACTGTCAAAAAATAATTACGGATACAATTTCTTTGACTGTACCTAAGCAATAGCACACAAACACATACCCTGGTATTTCACTGAAGCTATCTCTCTATCAATATCAAATTCGCATTTCAATCTATTTTTAGTTTAGGTATATTTGTACGAACTAATTATTGGTAATATGAAGGATGGGGAAAGAAATGTATAAATTAAAAAGGTTGCCTAAATAAACAGTCTCAGCAATCACTGGCAGATAACTATGTGAAATTAGCTCGATCATTCACGTTTAAGCTCTATGAACCATTAAATACACTTAAAAGTGCAGTTGTTTACCCGATAAGAATGATACAGTTATTTGACATTACTCAATCTTGGTGCGCAATAGAAGTCAACCAGAGTACATATGGAGCATTTTGGCCGTTTTGAGCATTTTGGGGCGTTAAAGCATTATGAGCGCTAGTGGCATTTAACATATAAATGCTCCAATGTCCGAGCCTTAGTTATTGATTAAGTATACATATTTAATCATATTTTTTCATTTTAATCAAGAAAAAAACTAGAAATAACTCAGAAAGATGATTACTGTTTGACTATTGGAGCCTCACCTAACTTAGTATTAAATCACTGATCGGTAATGGGGCAGGAAAATAGATAGAATTAAATTCACCTTAATCATAAATCCTCAATCTATACTAATATAGTTCAGTTAGTTGCAATAGATTAAGGCGTATCTCCATTACTATATAAATAATTAGAAATTATATTTGCACAATAATGAATGATCAAACACCTTGGTAATAACTTTAAGAAGTACGTAGTAAATGATAAAGCAAGAGCACATAGAAATCCTAGTACAACTACACTTGACTGAAATGGATCGACTAATAATAATAGTAAACAAACATTCAGGCGCAACTAGATTTAGTGTTGCCGAAACCAAAAGATTTCTCTACGCAAAAATCGAAATTTGACGTATGATTATAAAGTAGAGAAAGATAATTTAATTACGATATGAGGTCGCCACTTCTTATCAACCAACCTACTTTTCTCGCATGGGTTATTTTCAATGCGATATAAGGAGGTGCTAATTACTTATCACGTAGCAACTCTGATCTTGAGACATAATTAGTTCTAACTGTTATGTTGCAACGTTATGGGAGAGTAATAAATCTCTATAATGTAGAGGAAAGCAAGGCCACTTAGAGAGTTCTATATAAATGGAAGCTAAAGCTGTTAAAGTCACACTTTTGTTGTGGTTGAGATAGTGGAACATAACCTAAGCTGTAACCTGCTAAAATGCTCCGAGCTATGGTGAGTAATTCACAAATATTATAATCAATATTATAGATAAATTTTGATAAAGATTTCATATGTGAAAAAAATTCAAGTTTAAACTATAAACGAAATACTTAAATTTAAAAATTAAAATGAATGTAATTTAAAATATAGACGAAATTTAAATATTTAAAACTATTTAATACACACAAAAATTATAACTATAGATGAAGTTTGCTAAAGATTTCGTAGATATTTTATACGTTTAAAAAAAACTCTGAATCTAACTATTATAAGGAATTCAATAGTAATAAACAAATCATGAACGTCAGAGAAATAATTTCCGTATAAATTCAATAATTTCTATTCCGAGTAGATAATTTGGTAACGTACTAACTTAACATCTCCTACTTTAACCCATCCTTTGCAGACTATCCTCATGACCTTGGTGGTGACCATACTCATTGCCATGGTGACCGCCTCTCCTCTCGCTCAACCTGGTCACCACCATGGTGGTGGGCAAACTAGCTATGGACACAAGATTCATCACACAGCTGGTTACGGCAAACATGGTGGACACCACGGTTCGGGGTCAAGCTTCGTGAAAGTAAATCTCCACCATGGCAAGCACCACGGGGGTCACCATGGTCATGGTTACCATTAATTATTTATTATTTAATTATCTTGGAAGTTTTAGAGAAAATTGTCTAAAATGAGTTAAGCGGTGAAAAAGAAATTAAAAAAACATATAATTTGAAGATATTGTGTTTTGTATTCACTTTATAATGTGACTTATAATAAAATTGATAAAACTGTAATATTTCAATTAACCACATTTCAATGGTAGCTAAAAAATACTAAAAACTTTTTATTATAAATTCAATTTAATCGATTTTATCCTTTGTATCTATAAGACATATAATAACCTCTTTTCAAATAGACAATAGTGTAGGTAGGTATAGTGCACGATAACTATAAGATGTAATTACTTAAACGAGTGCTTAAACACATGTGTAAGCTTTCATTTATTAGAACACTAATGTGACTTATTTGTTCTCTTTCAATTAATAGGAGATTAAAATATAATGTATTTTTTTAATGTCTGATGGAAGTCAAGAAACCAAATGCAATCAATTCTCATAGTTGTATTGCTGCAGGATCATAAATCTCTCATTTGACAGTGAAGAAGATTCAAAGCTGAATAGGTATACATATAGCCAGAGATGGGCGAAAAGTACATCGAAAGTACTTAAGTACTAACTACAAGTACTCGTAAATCAATGTACTTGAAGTAGTTGCCCAAGTACTCAAATAAAAAAGTACTTTCAAAGTACAAGTACCATGTACTTTTTAAAGTACTTTCAAGTACCAAATACATTTACAATACAATTTAAAAACTAATAATTTATACTGTTAACTCTGATAGTATATCTTCTCAGTGACTTTTTCTCTGATAGTACATCATCACAGTGACTCTTTTCTCTGATAGTACATCATCACAGTGACTCTTTTCTCTGATAGTACATCATCATAGTGACTCTTTTCTCTGATAGTACATCATCATAGTGACTCTTTTCTCTAATAGTACATCATCTCAGTGACTTTTTCTCTGATAGTACATCATCACAGTGACTCTTTTCTCTGATTGTACATCATCACAGTGACTCTTTTCTCTGATAGTACATCATTACAGTGACTCTTTTCTCTGATAGTACATCATCACAGTGACTCTTTTCTCTGATAGTACATCATCATAGTGACTCTTTTCTCTGATTGTACATCATCACAGTGACTCTTTTCTCTGATAGTACATCATTACAGTGACTCTTTTCTCTGATAGTACATCATCACAGTGACTCTTTTCTCTGATAGTACATCATCACAGTGACTCTCTTCTCTGATAGTACATCATCACAGTGACTCTTTTTTCTGATAGTACATCATCACAGTGACTCTTTTCTCTGATAATACATCATCACAGTGACTCTTTTCTCCGATAGTACATCATCACAGTGACTCTTTTCTCCGATAGTACATCATCACAGTGACTCTTTTTTCTGAAAGTACATCATCACAGTGACCCTTTTCTCTGATAGTACATCATCACAGTGACTCTTTTCTCTGATAGTATACCATCACAGTGACTCTTTTTTTCTGATAGTACATCATCACAGTGACTCTTTTCTCTGATAGTACATCATCACAGTGACTCTTTTCTCTGAT
>CANNZV010002891.1:0-35967 GCA_947561585.1 Caprella mutica
GAAAAGAGTCACTGTGATGATGTACTATCAGAGAAAAGAGTCACTGTGATGATGTACTATCAGGAAAAAGAGTCACTGTGATGATGTACTATCAGAGAAAAGAGTCACTGTGATGATGTACTATCAGAGAAAAGAGTCACTGTGATGATGTACTATCAGAGAAAAGAGTCACTGTGATGATGTACTATCAGGAAAAAGAGTCACTGTGATGATGTACTATCAGAGAAAAGTGTCACTGTGATGATGTACTATCAGAGAAAAGTGTCACTGTGATCATGTACTATCAGAGAAAAGAGTCCCTGTGATGATGTACTATCAGAGAAAAGAGTCACTGTGATCATGTACTATCAGAGAAAATAGTCACTGTGATGTTATACTATCAGGGAAAAGAGTCCCTGTGATGATGTACTATCAGAGAAAAGAGTCACTGTGATCATGTACTATCAGAGAAAAGAGTCACTGTGATGATGTACCATCAGAGAAAAGAGTCACTGTGATTATGTACTATCAGAGAAAAGAGTCACTGTGATCATGTACTATCAGAGAAAAGAGTCACTGTGATGATGTACTATCAGAGAAAAGAGTCACTGTGATTATGTACTATCAGGAAAAAGAGTCACTGTGATGATGTACTATCAGAGAAAAGAGTCACTGTGATGATGTACTATCAGAGAAAAGAGTCACTGTGATTATGTACTATCAGGAAAAAGAGTCACTGTGATGATGTACTATCAGAGAAAAGAGTCACTGTGATGATGTACTACCAGAGAAAAGAGTCACTGTGATGATGTACTATCAGAGAAAAGAGTCACTGTGATGATGTACTATCAGAGAAAAGAGTCACTGTGATGATGTACTATCAGAGAAAAGAGTCACTGTGATGATGTACTATCAGAGAAAAGAGTCACTGTGATGATGTACTACCAGAGAAAAGAGTCACTGTGATGATGTACTATCAGAGAAAAGAGTCACTGAGATGATGTACTATCAGAGAAAAGAGTCACTGTGATGATGTACTATCAGAGAAAAGAGTCACTGTGATGATGTACTATCAGAGAAAAGAGTCACTGTGATCATGTACTATCAGAGAAAAGAGTCACTGAGATGATGTACTATCAGAGAAAAGAGTCACTGTGATGATGTACTATCAGAGAAAAGAGTCACTGTGATGATGTACTACCAGAGAAAAGAGTCACTGTGATGATGTACTATCAGAGAAAAGAGTCACTGAGATGATGTACTATCAGAGAAAAGAGTCACTGTGATGATGTACTATCAGAGAAAAGAGTCACTGTGATGATGTACTATCAGAGAAAAGAGTCACTGTGATGATGTACTATCAGAGAAAAGAGTCACTGTGATGATGTACTATCAGAGAAAAGAGTCACTGAGATGATGTACTATCAGAGAAAAGAGTCACTGTGATGATGTACTATCAGAGAAAAGAGTCACTGAGATGATGTACTATCAGAGAAAAGAGTCACTGTGATGATGTGCTATCAGAGAAAAGAGTCACTGTGATGATGTACTATCAGAGAAAAGAGTCACTGTGATGATGTACTATCAGAGAAAAGAGTCACTGTGATGATGTACTATCAGAGAAAAGAGTCACTGTGATGATGTACTATCAGAGAAAAGAGTCACTGAGATGATGTACTATCAGAGAAAAGAGTCACTGTGATGATGTACTATCAGAGAAAAGAGTCACTGAGATGATGTACTATCAGAGAAAAGAGTCACTGAGATGATGTTCTATCAGAGAAAAGAGTCACTGTGATGATGTACTGTCAGAGAAAAGAGTCACTGTGATGATGTACTATCAGAGAAAAGAGTCACTGAGATGATGTACTATCAGAGAAAAGAGTCACTGTGATGATGTACTATCAGAGAAAAGAGTCACTGAGATGATGTACTATCAGAGAAAAGAGTCACAGTCGCCACACACTATTCAAACATTGTTTACCCTCGATAACGTTTTCTTTGAAGTGTTGGTAAAGAAATTTTCTTAATCCAGGCGCGTATACAAGGGGGGGGGGGGCATTTGGGGCAGATCCCCCCCCCCCCCTTGAAGTCTGAACTTTTCAAAAATAAATCCACGGATTAATAAAAATATATGAATTAATCCTCTAAATTGAAGAAATCTCAATTTTTTGATCATTTTTAATTGATTTTGACATGCTTGAACACTGTATTTTATCAAAATCGTCCTTTTTAAATTGCGAAAGGGGAGAAATGAAATTGCTTCAAGTCGTATTATGTATAAGCCATTTTGTCCATAGAGAGTGGATTTCTATCACCCTATTAATATTAGCATTGATCTTCAATTTAAAAATGTTTTTCACTTTGAGAAGAAATGCATCGTCCTGTACTCTGTAGTTTGCCAAAACACCTTCTTCAACAGTACGCCGAAAATTCATGCTTTCCCAAGATTAATGGAAGGGTGGCTAAATCTTACCACTTGAAAAAGTTCACAAGAGTTCGTGGTCTATTCAATGAAACTGATTCTATTCACAAAAAAAAAGCAAATAAAAACTAACCAAAAAAAGACAAACTGCAATTCAGGAGGTGAAGAGTTTCTTTGAAGAAACCACTAGTTTTTCTCTCAGTAAAGCTTTTCAGCAGATTTCATCCACACCAAAACCACGTGGTGGAGGATCGTCATACATTCATTTAGGTTCAGTTTTTATCATTGAACTTCAGTTCGACCATTAACGAAAACCACATAAATAGCGGTTTTGTGAGGTGATTATGCAGCAGCCATCCAACATTGCCAATTGAATCGTTTGGACAGACGAGAAGTTAATTTGCCTCCATCAAAAACACATCGAAAAAGAACGAAAGAAAATCCTCGAAATATCTGGAAAACAAATGATAGGTATGATGCTAAGGTAATGATCGTCGTTGCAATTATTGATGGAATGGTTCCAATTGTTCAAGCATTCCTCAACGAATATGGCAACTTGTTACCAGTTAATGGTTTTCAAAACCGATTGCTCTTCTTCACTTTGGTGGATGCAAGACCACATTGCACAAATGCAGTTCTAGAATTTAAAGAAAAGTTTCGAGGTCGAGTGATTAGCAGAAGTACGGAAATAAAATTCCTTGTCAGCACACAGTCCAGATCTCAACTCTTTGGACTTTCGCATATGGGCTGCTGCACAAACTCGAGTTTATAAGTTTATATATAAAAAAAAAACAAGTCCCAATCCCAATGAATCTCTTATACAATGTGCTCCAATCTCCGGTCAAAAATATAACAATAAGACTCTCAAGAAAGTATGAAAGAATTTTCTGAAGCGTGCATCGTTCTGTCTTCACAGCGGAAGGAGTCATTTTCGACAACTTTTGTAGGACCTCAGGAGATGTGCCTCATATGATATAAGACAATAAATGTTTAATAATAATAAAAATCCTTTCTTTTCCTTCAAAGTGATGCATCTATAATGGTATTTGACTTCTTTTTAAGTGCTTCTAATTCGCAATTAAAAAAATACTCTACCTGATGAAACACAGTGTAGCAGTATGGTTTTGAGTAGTTTTGCTGCAGCCAATGATTGAATATTATGATTAAGTTAATAACTATCAGTCTATTAGACTTGATATACAGCTTATGGACTATAAAATACATCCACTGACACACTGTGTTCCATCAGAAACGACATTTTTATATTGCATATTACACCACGTTGATGGAAAAGAAAGTATTATCATTAAACATTTCCTGTCCTATATATATATGGCCATATCATATGAACCACATCTCCTGTGGCCCTACAGAAGTTGTTGAAAATGACCTCCTCCAGTCTGAAGACAGAACGAAACAAACTTCGAAACATTCTTTCATAATTTCATAGGGGTCTTCGGGTTATACCTTTCAGCGAAACTTTAAACACTTTGTATAAGATACACAATGGAATATTCTTTTTCATATATAAACTCGACTTTGTGCATCAGCCAAAAGTGAAAATCCAAAGGATTGAGATATTGATTGTGTGCTGGCCAGGAATTTTCCGTTCTTCTGCTAATGAATCGACCTCTAAACTTTTCATTGAGAAATTCTAGAACTGCACTTGTTCAATGTGGTGGAGCGCCGTCTTGCATCCACCAAAGTGAAGAATGGGTTGCAGAATGGTGCAGTATGGGCCAAAAAAGGGGTGCTAGTTTGGTATACGATCTGTGATTTTTTTTCATTTTAAGGCTTTAATTTTTTTCTAATTCTTTAATTATGATAATTTTCCTTTTTAAGTAACTGTGATACAAAACAAGCAATATAGACGAGATGATATTGTTACAATGCAATAAAAGTAAAAAAAAACATATATTAATTGCTTTTTTTTCTTTATCTTCAAATAAGTTTGGTAGGATGTAGTTTATATAACGATATTTTCTTGAAGTATTTCCATAATAAGGCTTTGCATATGTAAATGGTATATAATTATTTAAGAAAATAAAATACTATACATATTAGGTATCTCATATAACTGTTTGTACCTTTTATATTTGCTAATAAATTCTGGATAAATCACATGCCAAACCAGTAAATGATGATCAGAACGCATAGCAAACTAGTACCAAATAATGTCCTGTAGCAATCTGAGATATGAAACACCATTAACCGATGACAAGTTGCCATCATCGTGAATGAATGCATGAAAGATTATATCCATTCAATTAATAATGGCAACAAAAATATTACCTGAGCATCATACCTATTGATTATTATTTATTCCGTTGATATTTCAGGGATTTTCATTAGTGTACCTTGCGATCCTTCACAACGGAGTTATGGTTGGTGAAATCTGCTGAGAAACTGGGGGTTCTTGGGGTTCTTCATAGAAACTCTTCACCTCCTGAATCACTGTTTCTGCTCTTTTTTGTTTTGTTATCGTTTGCTTTTCATGTGAATAGAACCAGTTTCATTGAATAGACCACGAACTCTTGTGAACTCTTTCAGGTGGTAAGATTTAGCCGCTCTTTCACTTGTCATGGAGTAAAGCATGAATTTTCGACACACTGTTGAAGAAGGTGTTTTGGCAAACTACAGAGTACAGGACGATGCATTTCTTCTCAAATTCAAATACATTTTTAAAGGTCCTCTCCAGGCTCCGAGAAAAAAATGAGTTTATTTCAAAATATTATAGAACTAAGGTCTACGATCATTATTTCGCAAATCGCATACAATTTGGTTCAATATATATTTTATTATTTGCTTTTGAAGTTTTTTAATACTCTGTGAGCAACAATCAAGCGAATCTCCAACCTGACGCTGAGAAAGAAGATTGTACACTCTTTGTTTTGATTTCAAATTTAGATTTTTAAACAAACAATACGTTTTTGACCTTTTTTAAGATATTAATTGTTTCTAAAAGTATATAAACGTTTCTATAATAAGGTTATCCAAATTTAAACCTTTAAACGAATAATACATAGATTTATTAAACAAAATACCTAGTTGACTATCAAAACAAATGGTGTACATTCTTTTTCTTCAGACTGAAAATTGGAAAGTCGGATGTAAAGTAGGTTTTGTAGAGTTTGGATTATAAAAATCTTTAAAAGCATATAAAATTAAAAATATGCTATCAAATTTTATGGGGTTTGCAGTAAAATGATAAGAAACATTAGCCTCGTTGATTTAAGCAATAAAAAAATTTGCTTGGAGGGGATCTTTAAGGTTTAAGAAAAATGCTAATATTAATAGGATAACATCCATTCTTTATATTTATGAACATAATAACGTCCTCCCATTTCGCAATTCAAAAAATGACGCTTCGCTTCTGACGGAACACAGTGTAAGCATGTTCAAAGCAATTAAAATAATCAAATAACTGACCAGCCTGAGGAATTATTTTTTTTTTTCAGAAACGTTAATTTTTTTGAAAAGTGCCCCTCCCCTTGACCGAATCCTAGATACGCCCCTGTCTTAATCTATAACTGAACAAAAACATTTAGATATAGACTGACTGTTGAACAATAAATAATTACATGTTTTTATAAATTCCTATATATTTTATCTGATCACTTATTTACTCACAATATTTAATCACACAAAATCTCATCTAATTGAAATTGTATTGCGTTTTACTGAATTCTTTCCTTTGGAAAATAACAAAATATGAATTTTATGAATAATTAATTCTTACCTGAATTATAATTTAACTTAATGAAAAACAAGAATTTAACTTATACAGATATACTTCATAGCAGGATTGATCGATATAACTTATACAGATATACTTCATAGCAGGATTAATCGATATTAGACTAGACCGGTAGAGAATATAGAGTAACGTTTTATAAATACCCTATGCCACGTGAAGGAAGAAATACCTACTGGTGGTTATCACTACTTACCTATTACGTAGTATTTATCAGTACCTACTTAGTTACCTACGTTACTGTTGTCTGTTTGTCAATACCTACCTAGTTTCCTACTGGTGTTTATCAATGCCTACCTAGTTGCCTACATCTGCTTATCAATACCTAATTAGTTACCTTCTTGTGTTTAACAATGCCTACCTAGTTGCCTACAACTGTTTATATATACCAATCTAGGTCCTAGTTACCTACTAGTATTCATCAATACCTACCTAGTTACCTACAACTGTTTGCCAATACCTACCTAGTTATCTACTAGTGTTTAAACCAATACCTACCTACCTAGTATATGTACTAGGTAGTGTTCATCAATCCGTACCTACTTACCTACTACCTAGTATTATTCATCAATGCCTACCTAGGTACCTGCATCTGTTTATGAATACCTACCTAGTTATGATACGAAAATAAAGCTTGAGAAAGATATACCTTTTTGGTATAACTTTTTCCTGCGTAAAACAGACGAGGTACAGAGAGGGACATCCCGCGTGGGAAAGACGTGGGACAGAAAGGGATATCCTGCGTGGGACAGAGAGGGACATCCCACGTGGGTTAGACGTGGGACAGAGAGGGACATCCCGCGTGGGACAGAGAGGGACATCCTGCGTGGGTCAGAGAGGGACATCCCACGTGGGACAGAGAGGGATATCCCGCGTGGGACAGAGAGGGACATCCCGCGTGGGAAAGACGTGGGATGTGAGTGGGATTTAAGACGTGGGACAGACGAGGGACATCCCGCTTGTGTAAGACGTGGGATATGAGTGGGATTTCAGACGTCTGTAGACGTCTGAAATCCCCCGTCCCTCTCTAGCGAGGGATGTCCCCCTCTGTCCCACGCGGGACAGAGAGGAAATGGTTAGCTGGTATCGCACCTCAGTTTATGAAGTATTATTAAAAGATAATAAATAATTAATTAATAAATAAATAACGATTATTAAATATTTACCTATATTATGTAAAATTTAATAACAATCTATTATTACAATCTATTACAATTTAAAGTACTTAATTAATATATTCCTTTAAGACGAGCTGAAAAAGTGTACATTACCTCTATATATGAGGCACTGTTCTCATAAATTGAAATTAAGTTCTTTTTTTGATACAAAAACAGTTTTAAACGGTTTCATTCCAGCAGAAAACCTTCAAACCAGCAGAAACACGATTATTTTGAAACCTTGGTGTATACCTCAAGACATATAAACCACACCTGCAGAAAGCCGGTGAAACCAGCAGAAAGACGATATTATGGATATATATATATATTATATTATATATTATGTATGAAAAATTTAGATCGTATCATTTTTTAATTAGAGTCGTAATATTTAATGAGTTTTACACATTGTTTTATAACTTCAACCAATTATTTATCAACAAAAGTTGTCAATTTCTCATTTTCTAAAGTAGTTATTTAAGAATCAACTTCCATAAACCATTGCCAGAGCTCTTGTTTGTTCGGGGTTAATGTCAGGATTCTGTAGGAGCAAACCCATAAGCTTCTTGTCAGTGATGCCTTGTTCTAAGAGCCAAGCTTTAGTATAATGAAAAGCAAAAGCATGACTTAGAGCTTTATCCTGCCTAAAAATGTTATTCTTTTTGACGTAATCGGATAAAGAATATAACCATAAGAGAAAATAGTCTCTCAGTAATGCACAATAGTTCTTAAATTTCATTTTGAGACTGTCAGGCACAAGAAGAGGTCCAACATGATGCTGCCACCCTCTGAAGCCGATTCAAACGCAGACGGATTCAACCTCCTCTTTCAGGAGCCATTCTCGGATCCAACCGTTAGGTCCGTGCAGTTTGACTCTGGTTTCGTGAGTCAAAATTACCGTTCAGAAATCAGTTTTCAAGTATTTTGTTGCCCATGAGAGCCTTTTCTAACCATTGAGTTGGCTCAGAGGAGGCATACTTACTGTGCACTTTGATTCGCCATCTTTTTCAGGATTCGATTTCGGGCTTTTGTAGACACGTGGATAAATAACTCCAGCTTAATCAAAAATTTCCTTGTAGGATCCGTAAGGATTCTTTGAAAAAGATCTCCTAATTTTTCATAAAACTTTGCATGTAGTCACCATTGGTCATCCACCTTCATGCTTTTTCCTGTCTAATTTATCTTCAACGGCAAGTTTCTTGCCCGTACGGTGATCACGTTTGATGATTTTGCTATTTTCTACCGACTTTTATTATCGTTAAGTAGGCTGATAATCTGATTAATTTTCACTTCGTCAAAGCATCTTTCCTTTCGCCAATTGCGCAGAATTTAAAGCTGCTGCAAACACTTTTGACGGTACACGGAAAACTGCCAGGCGAAAAAGTGCTGAAGCGGAAAACTGCCAAGCGGAAAGCTGCCAGTCACTTATTGGCAATTTATTTATTTTTACTTTTGATAAACACATTCTAAGAACATTTTAATTCATAAAAAACATCGTTAACCATTCTTAATGTGATTAAGGAGACATTCATTTTTTACAGATATAACTAAAGTATATAGATAATTGGATTACTTATTATTCAATGGAAAATAGTATTTCAACAAAGCTACTTTATTAAACACACAACAAACCAAATTAAGTACACACAGAGAAATATAATTACCATTTTTAACTTATTTGTTAAATCACGCACATTTTTTTTTTATATATTTTTTTTATTTAAACACAAAATTACCCTTACAAACTTTAGCACTGAAGTCGGGCAACTTCAGCAAGTTACAATGCAGCAAAACAATAGTACCAAATTAATGCAGGGCAATTGAGACCCAAATAAGCTTTCGCTTCATGGGTAAAAGGACCTACCTAAAGATAAAAAATGTATATTTACATATATATATATAATATATATAAATTAATGCATTTGAAAATATATTACTCTGTTGAATAGGAAACTAACAAGTTAGATTTTATTAATTTTTTAAAATAAATTATATTACTTGAGTTTTTGATATTGATATCCAGTTCATTCCACCATTTCAAGGTGATGTACATAAACGAATTCTGAGATTTTGCCTTTCTATAGAATGGGATAGAAAACATTCCCACAAACCTCGTATTGTGACTATTTACAGACAATCTAAGATTGATATTCGAGTTAAAAGTTTCATACATATTTAGTTTTACAGTCTTGTACATAACAACATTAAAGCAGTAACTGCGCACATCAGGAAATTTAAGAATTCTACCATGGAAGAAGCATTCATTAGTATGATCATTATAGTTAAGTCCATATACAATCCGAACGGCTCTCTTCTGCGAGACCAGGATTTTATTAATCAAATCTTGAGAGACACAACTAAACAATTCAATTCCATAAGTCATGTAGGGGTACACCAATGCATAATATATACTTAACAGAGAGTCCTTCGATAATACATTCCTCAATTTAAACATAATACCTGTAGTTTTCGATATCTTTGATATAACATGATTAACATGAGATGAAAAAGTCAAATTACTATCTACTAACACACCAAGAAACCTAACACAATCTACCTGCTCCAATACACAATTATCAATCTTAATGTCTCTCAGTGTTATCTTGTTTCGGTATGAGAAAATCATGTAATTGGTTTTATTTACATTAATTGCCAGCTTACTCGACCTTAACCAAATCGACGAGAATAGTTTCGTATAAAGATTCAATAAAACCGTGGATTACACGAAGTATTAAGAATTCCATTATTACATTCCAGTATTAAATTTAAAAAACATGTAGATATTTATATTTCTATATAGGATTTTATATGTTTATAAGATTTATTATTTATATCTTGTATATTATAAATTAAGTTCATGTTAAATCACTTATATGTATGTTCAATATTTATTACATTTACAATTTTATTCTCCATAGCATCAACACCTTCATTTTTACAATTTTCATTTATATGTAAAAGTATTATTAATTTATACTCAATCCAATTCGAGCGAGTGAAATTGTCAGAGAATTAGGTAGGTAATATCAGTTTGATAATCATAGACATAGATGTTGTGTTGCAAATTCTAAATATTTCACAAAAATCGATCGAATTTGTTTTATAATGAGTACAAGCGAATATTAAGCTTTAAGGCTTGATCAATTATCAAATTATAAACAAAAATGAAATAATTAGACACTAAACCCGTAAAAAATGGAAAAATATTGTCTTTTTAATCAAAAAAATAAACCCGTTATGAAATGATATTTCATAACGGGTTTCATACTTGTGTAAACAAAGAAATTGTATTCTGTCCCTAATATGTACAATCATTTCTTTGTTTCTTCTTCTTTTAGTATTTTCTATGAAAGGATTTATTTTTTCATTTATATCATTTATTTGATTTTTACTGTGATATTTATATACTATTATATTTTATGTATTTTTATAATGAAGAAAAACTATGTTTTTGTTTTGTATACATAAGTAAAAAAGAATGTTCCAATAACTCCTTTTAACTAGGAGCGAACGCCGTTTTCTTATAAATCAAAATGTTACTACTGACTAAAGTCATTAAATTCAGTAAGTGACTGTCAGTTATCCGCCTGGCAGTTTTCCGCTTCGGCAGTTTTCCGCCTGGCAGTTTTCCGGACACCCTTTTGACCCACCCGGAATCACTGATTTTAATATTTAAGTCAGGATACAGTAACATAGGGTATGGTAATCAGCTGATTGAATCTATAGTTTGACGTGACCACCGGATGACTCAAAATGGCGACTCTGACCGCACTTTGAAACATGGAAAAACCAACTTAAACTTAATCACTTTTAAATTGAATTTTTTCTTATCAATTACTAACTAGGCATTGGTTAAATTGTATTTCCATTATTTTTTTCCTTATTTGTTATTCATAGGAACTACAATTTAGCAGTTAACTAGCACTAGTTTAGGCTCCTATGTAGCATATTTTCAAGACCCTATTTTTTATAGATAAGTTAAAGAAATGAACAATAAAAACACACCTGAATTATATCTATATATTCAACTTTAAGGTTCAATCGCCATTTTCGCTTTTCTTTTGCACTAAACCCCTATAAAATGACTTCAAACTTCTCGAAATTAACATGCAAATGCGAGGAATTATGAGCCGCTCGGTCACAAACAAGGAATGTGTTGTTGTGGTGACGTCATATTTTTGTGTCGTCTGCTAGGTACTATACCTGATTATGTTCTTATATCTTGATTTAAGTAGAATGGTACCTTAGGATAAACATTTATGTAGTCGGAAATTGATTTTATAATCAGTATCACCTATTTAAGTAAAACAAATTTAAGTATACTGTGATAAATTGCTCCAGATTTCGAAAAATCATTGCTTCAAACTTTTTTGGTTCGAAAACATATCGAAACTACATATCAAAATCCTAATGTATCGTTATCAAATTGAAAATGCGATATACATAATATAAATTGTAGCATAGAATAGCTAAATCAATAATCGGAAAGTGAGCATATAGAAAAAGTAGGTACCCCTCATACAAGAGTTAGTCATAAAATTCATTGTTTAGTCCAGGTTTTTTTCAATCCTCTTTCTGATGATGATTTTGCCTTTCGAAAGCTCATGAAATATCTTCACTGTTGAGATTTTTATGACCCTTGAAACGTTCAGCTATTATATAAACTTTAAAAGGACAAACGAATATCGTACTGTAAAAAACTTATTGATCAATGAATATGAAAAATGTAATAATTAGAGGTAAGTATTTCAATTTACTTGCGTTCACCTGTAGAATCGGCACTGCAACACTGTACCACCTTTCACCTGTAGAATCGGCACTGCAACACTGTACCACCTTTCACCTGTAGAATCGGCACTGCAACACTGTACCACCTTTCACCTGTAGAATCGGCACCCTAAGATTTCGTTTCATTACAAACAGCACCCTAAAGGGCCGTACACACGTAGGGTTTTTTAAGTCTTTCCACCAGACATTTTGCTAAGCTACTCCTACTTTTTCCATGAGAATATAAGAAAAAAACTATATAATTATTATTACTTAAAAAAACCCCTACGTGTGTACGGTCCTTCAGATTTCGTACATGTGCAATCGGCACCCCAAACTGGACTGGGTGCCGACTCTACGGACGATTCATTAATTACAGAGTGTAATTCTAACTCTAACCTAACCTAACCTAACCGTTCTTCTGAGAAACCTTGTACATATATAATGATAGTTTCGAATTGAAATTATTATAATTGACATAGTATTGCTTCTATTGAGACGCAATGTTATCCCGTTCCACAAGAAAAACATTCCATCATGTTTTCAAGGTAAAATTTACTTTTCTAAACTTTTAATGTCGTCTGATATTTTAAAATTAGATGACGTAAATTATTTATTTCTGCAGGTGTTTCTGGCTACCTCTGTTTTACCATTCATAATACTAACATATTTCACGAAGGAGGGTATTACCGGGTTTGTAAATTATATATTCTATTATGTCAAAATTTACATATGACATTTGATAATGTACAAAGATCCTAATTCTGTGCACAGATGGAAGTTTGACGCGAAACAAGCGAAAGAATCCTCAGAAAATGCTAGAGTTAAGGTAATTATAATTATTATTTTTTTGATAAAATTGAGTGGAATAAGGAATACTATGCAATATAATGTTTATTTCAGATTGATAATATGCCACCTACTATACGAAATTCCTACGACAAACACGAACGTTTAAATTCTTCCGAAGATTCTGAACCAACACCAATAATGCGTCTCAGAAGTTTAATGAATGAACAATATGACGAAAAGAAAATTAGAAAACAATTAATAAAGTAAGACATAGATAGAATAAGTAAGACTGAAAGAGTTTTTATTCATTTCAAATAATCCCTCATGTCAATAATGTTATATTAAATTTATAGAAGGAAGTTTTATTTCAATTCAGGTATTGGCCTGAAGACGCTTCAATGTTTTCTAAAGATGAAACTAAGAAGATTCTGTTTTACAATGAAGTAAGTTGAAACTTCCAAGCAAGTGTGAAATGCTGTCCAAAAATTTGAAGCCTTTTTATTGCATGTGTTCATTGGCCTATACATTTGTAGCTGTCTCTGACCGTTTTGACAAAATAGGGAAGTTACCCCTCCAAATATTTTAAGTTACCAGATTATTTAATTCAAAACTCTTAGAAGCTACACAATTATTACTACGCTAAATTAAACAAATATATGATATTAATTTTTCAGTTTAGGGGCAGAAATGATTTCTATTTTGGCGAAGGCAGTGACCCTTTCGTCGAAGCAGGCTGTCCGGTGGCTAACTGCTTTGCCACCTACAACAGGAGCCTCTTGAATCCTCTTGCGGCAGATGCTATAGTCTGGCATCAACTCGGGAGCCCAGGAGAAATACCCAAAGAAAAGTAAGATTCAATTGAAAGGGCCCTATCATTTTATGATTTGAATTGACTACTTCATTAACTACATCTATTTAATCTATTGGCTTCATCTTACATACATATAAAATGAATTTCTTAGCCAGTTGGTCTCTGATGTTTCACCTGTTCGGTACTGCAATACTTACTCAATTATATTGATAAATATTTTATTACACAGGTCACCACACACGAGAATGGTTTATTACATAATGGAGGCTCCAAACCGCTTACCGAGATCATTACCTCCGAAATTCAAAAACTTCTTCAATTACACAATGTCATATTCTGATTCTTCTGACATCTACGACCCGTAAGTATTGTATCATCTGCTCGAAATGAACCCATTCGTATTTTGTTTAGAGTTGAATTTTTTATTATTGAAAATTGTATGAATTTTACTTACATTTTCTAGTCTGGTCTCTTTTTTTTTGTCTTGTTTATTCACCCAAAATTTAAAAAAAAAAAAAAACCAAAACACAACTTTCTTCATAAATTGCTCGATTGGTGACATGATTACTATAAATTAGGTTGTCGTGTATAATATTGATTACATTATTAGCTATATCATCTTTATCGTAAGATATTTTTGTTTACAGTAATCATGAATGAAAAGTATAATAATAACAACGTATTTTATGTGCATTTTGTTTCAATTGTATAAATAGCCCTAATATGGTTATCATTTACAGTTATCATAGTGATTTATTTTTTTCCTTTTCCAGTTACGGTGTGATTGTAAAGCGAGTTCAACCTCTGAAAATTGATCCAAATAAAAATTTAGCTTCTGGTAAAAACAAGATGGCGGCGTGGTTTGTGTCTAACTGCAAAGCTAAGAGCAAAAGAGAAAGGTATGGCATAACATTTACCTCTTCTGTAACTTCTTAGGGCTAGTTAAAATTAGTTCTACAGATATTGCTGGCATTTTTTTGCAATCTTTGGTAAATAGATTGACCCAGAGGCCAGAACATGAGCAAACAGATTGTTCATTTCAAATCTATAATTTATGCTTTTCAATATGTAATGTATGAAATTTCAATTTTAAACGGTGTAAATACATCCTTCTTCTGTAGTATGATTTTAGATAAACAGATTGTCATCACACAGGATCGTGAATAAAATTCAAAAGTACTTCGACGTTGACATATATGGACGCTGCGGTCGTTTTAAATGTCCAAAGACTAAAATCAACCAGAGCCCGGATGACTGTATGGAAAAAATAGAAAAGGATTACAAATTCTATTTCTCATTTGAAAATTCATTGTGTAAAGACTATATAAGTGAGAAATTTTTCAACGCTGCTAGGTAAGAAACTAAGTAATTTTCGTTAAAGTTTTTTATTGCTGCATTTTGTATCATTGATAATCTGTACCTACTGCAGATTTAACATAGTTCCCGTGGTATACGGATTAGGACCTTATGAAGAAGTTGCTCCTGATAGATCTTATATCAATGTTTTGGACTTCAAGAACGTGAAAGAGTTGGCTGAGTACCTACTTTATCTCTCCAAGAATGATACAGCTTATAATGAATATTTGGCGTGAGTAAATATTAATTATATTTGACTAAATAATTTTTCAATCGTTCTAGGTGCTAGAAAGTGAGAATGTAATTTTCCTATATAGCTTGTAAAATTCAATTTTGTGTTGATCCAATCTTGCCCCAGGTGGAAAAGTGAATACCAATCCTTCTCTAACTACAGGCAAGAGAAGACACCTGAGTACAAGAACGTCTCCTGGTGTAAACTGTGTCAAAAACTCCACACTGACCACCAGCCTCAAGTGTACTCTGAAATTGAACATTTCCATTCACATGAACAGTGCATCAACCCTGATAACCAGATAATGAAACAGTTCCTTGAACAAATCTAGTACGAGTAACTTCATTATTGTTTCATCGTGAACTGTGTGAACTTACTGCAATATGATAACACGCGTGCCTTATTAAATTATTATAAATAAATCAATTATAATATCCTATTTATTCTATAATAATCTGAACAATATTATGAGAAATTATACCTATAGGTACCCTTTAAGTGTATTTAATAATACCAAAATAAAGATAGTATTTAATCTATATAATATTTCCACCTTTACACTATTCTTATACCATTTCACAAAAGTTCATACTGTTCCAATTCAGTTTGTTGGTGAAATATTCTTATGTTATTCGTACGGAGATAAAAATGAGGTTCAGAAGCATCTGTATAGCTGACGATTTACTTGATCTTGAAGAATGTTAATTCAATCTTTGGATACCTAATATTTAACCGCATTCATTGCTGTGAAGTATATTGAAATAAATTTTACAAAAGAAAATTACGAGTTATGTTTTGCCTCAAAGAGATTTTAAAAAGTAGAAAACTTTCTAAAGCAGCGTTCTCATGATCAATGAGTATTGACAGTATTTTTATTGGCAATATAGGATATTGACAATATCGAGTTTGCACGATCAATTATATTCTCTCAATATTTCCATCAGTAGTTGCTCTGACTCCCTAAGGAACAGCTTGTGTTGTGCTGAAATGAGGAACAAAAAAAGTTTTGCACTGCGCTTATTGCTCAAATATTGATGAGATTTCTGAGCATTTTCGAACGCATCAATATTTTCATCAGTCCATCAGTACCCCGTTCAGACGATCAATATTATCAGATTTATTTTTGAAGATGGGAATCAAGTAATTATATAAAAAATCTTATAAGCTTAAATAAAGGAATTTAAACAAAATAAGGAAGAACTCCGTTTATTAGAGAGATCTGTCAATCTGTATGAACAAAGGATAAAGATTAGATTAATGACTAAAGCGATTTTTGGCGATTATTGCAAAACTGAAAGATATGATTCAAATAACGTACACTGTAGTTAACTTAGAGGAACACAATTTTTTAGGCCACGACGGGTATAAGGTAGATAGAGGTAGACTTCAGGCTATGTGTAGCTTTCATTTGTGGAGTATTCTAGAATAATTAAAGAAACTGTTAAGAATTTGCTTTACCACATTAAAGTATTTCAAAATTATTGTTAGATTTAATACCTTGAAAAATTAATGCCTCAAGCAGAAATTGTTTACAGAGAGTCTCAAAATCAGAGATTTTGAGACTAATATTTAATTTTAAGTAGGTCGAAACCAATACAATTAGAGCAATTAAGTGATTCAAAGAAGTTAGCCAGATAAAAGCTATTTCAAGGGTAAAGAACCCCAAAAGAAGCACAGTTTCAAGTGGAAAAGAATGGAAATAAATCAATTAGCTCTTAACACTTGTTAACAATGCAAAGGTCAATTTGGTACTGTCGGTACTGTATAAAAAAGCCACAGACAAGAAGTTCTTTAATGTGGTACAGCGCACTCTATATTTCAAAATTATGAAAAATCGTTATGAGAAATATAATCTATTGTTTTCATATTTCAAAGAATTTAACAAACTAACTACTTAACATATTTACATCCTATATAATATATACATTTTTTAACATATTCCCAGCGAGAGAATTGGCAATTTTTCAATTGCCGGACCTCATCTTGCGAAGGCATTCAGTTGCTGCTTTTCTTTGGGGACTTTCTTCAACAGTAGTTTTCTTGCCCTTTTCTTCGGTAAGAGTTTCTGGCCCTGAAGATATGGAGATTTCAAGAGGATGAAGATGTTTCACCTAATATACGCCTTCGGTTCGATCAGCATGAATGACTGTAACAGATCGAGTTTTGTGGTCATGTCCAGATATCAGGGTGACCACCCTCCCAAGTTGCCATAAATTGCGAGGTTTAGTGGGACTTGAAATGAGGACAATATCCCCAGGGCGAATGGATTCACTCCAATCTTCCTGGAACAAATTTCTCGATGTTTCACGCAGCAACAACAAGTAATCTTCATACCACATATCCCTAAAAAGAGAAAGCATATTTTATCTTAAGCTCAGAGATTTAACCAGATTAGCACGAGAAGGAGATGAAAGTTCACAGCCCTCCAAATTTCCAAAAAGCATCGTACGTCCAGTCTCAATCTTTAGAAAGGAGTTCGGAGTGATGACATCAAGAGAATCAGGATCGATGTATGTGAGTGGTCTGGAATTAATTGAATTTTGAATGTCTGAGAGTAGGGTTATCAAAACAAAATACTCAACATGTCTTCGTCCCAAAGTTTTGTAAAGACAATTCTTCAAAGTACGTATCATCCTTTCCCAAGCAGCACCAATCCAGGCAGAGTAGAGGGGGATTCTTACATGCCGTATTGAATTTTTTACAAGATATGATGAGAAATCGTCGTCAATCAGAGAATCTGAGACAATGCCTAGGGCCTGCAGGAATGATGAGGCATTATCGCTGTAAATAGAATCAGGAATATTGTAAATATTACAAAATCTAGTAAATGCCAATAAGAAGTCTTTACAGGTCATAGTTGGTAGCAGCTCAATATGAATGGCCCTAATATTTAAGCAAGTGTATACAAGCAAATACATTTTAATTAATGAGTTACCAAATTTCACATACACATGACCAGTAAAATCTATTCCTGTGAATCGAAATGGCTTCGTAAAGTTTACTCTATCTTTGTGAAAGTCTGTCATTTTAGGATATTTGAAAGCAAAACTATTTATTTTCTTACAAGTAATGCAGGAGGAAATAATGAGTTTTACAAGAGATCGAATTTTAGGAATCCAGATCCCAGACCTCCGAACACAACTAATGGTAGTCGGAACTCCCATGTGCTTACAGTTGTAATGTGCATCTAGAATAATCAATCTAGAAAGAAAGCTAAGCTTAGGCAAAAGAATAGGATTACGTTGTTCAAAGTTTAGATAGTTACACTTATCCAGTCTTCCCTTACATCTTAAAAACCCATCTTCATCAAGGAACAGATTCATTGGTTAATTCTAATAGTATCAACTGACTTTTCACTTTAGATGACAAAAATTTAATTTCTTCATAGAAGAATTTACTTTGTTCAAATCTTATCCAATATTTCTTAGATTCATCAATACATTCATGATAGCTCTTATTCAATTTCTTCAATTTAAATACGAATCTGAATATTAATGCAATTACCCTAAAAAGTTTATTAACATCAAAATACTTATCAACAGGGAACAATGGTAAGATTTCAGAGTTCTTAGTGGCCATTGTAAGGATTTTTGAACTTTCCGATAAGCATCCTAGATCTCTTACAGGCCAACAAGAAACGTCTAATGTGAAGAAGGGAGGTCCCGACTTCCAGAATTCCACTTTTTCATGAAATTCCTTCAAAGACAATCCACGAGTCAACAAATCTGCAGGGTTATCATTAGTAGGGATGTATTTAAATTTGTATATCTCGGGTGAACTAGATAGTTTTTTTATGATTAAAATTTAAAATTTTAGAAAATTATGGTCATTGAGGGATAACTATGACGCAATTCATGACGTATATTATTTTCTATAATTTAAACATAGAAAATGCTTCATCACTAACGATAATTTCATAACTCATGTCCTTCACTTATACTCGAGTGCTACATAACTCGGAAGTTTTACTGTATTACCTAAGTAATATACTATAAAAGCGAATATTTGAACAATATTTAAAAATAAAAATTCCCCTTCGTAAATATTAGATATTGTTTTAATGTATATATTATGTTCATCTACCATTTAATTATCATATATTATTAATTTTTCATATATTACCATTTCATATTATGTTCATGTTTCTATTTATTAATCGCCAGATGGCACCACCTTTAATTTAGGATATAAATTAATTGCTGGTTGGAGCTGTAGTCAGTAGGTACTTGTGCATTACCTAGGGTGAAATCATATAATTCACATAACCTTATATTGGCTGTACATAGCCATACCTTAAACTAATTTTCTTTTATCCTGTTCCTTGTTCGAACAATATCCTTGAAGTACAATGGTACGCAATACTTTTCTCCATCTTCGTCTCAATTTTAACTTAACTTTTTGTTTTACCATTTTATGGTAAGACTCTTGAACTGTATAAAACTTTATAAGTATTAAAAATTCAAGGTTTTTCTTTGCCTAAATATTGAATATGTGATATACTCTCTTTGTTAATTAGTTATTAACTTTAAGTACCTTATTTTCTTCACTATTTTTGTGCAGGAATCATTTTTTTGGGCAGGTAAAGTAGTGATTCATTGGCATTGCAATAAATTTGGTGTGGTAACGGTCTTTCATTTCTAATTTAAACTATTGCCCACTACAGATTCCCAAATAAACTGGATTCATCTTGAATCTTGTCTGTTTATCCTTTGACCAATAGTTTGATTAGTTACAGTTCGAATATACCTTATAAATATTTATAGCATATACAATAGGATATAAAGCCCCGTTTACACGATACGATAAATTGGAGCGATTTATTGAACACAGATATCGTAACAATTTATCGGATGATTGAGACAGTGTTTACACGCAACGATTTTTACTCCAATATTTTTAGTCTTTACTAGCCGTCATGGAAGAAACATTGTGGTAGTCTGCATTTGGAATGTGTTTCGTATTATATGTTGAGCTTGATTCTAACAATTTCTTGGAACCCTGTTTACACGTTCAAACATATCGTTACGATTCGTATAAATTTGAGCCTGCTGGCACCAATCACACAATCCAATAAATCGCTACGATCACCTGTTTCACGTAGCGATAAATTGTAACAACCTCTTCATTACGATAAATTGGTCTAATATATCGTAGCGTGTGAACGGGGCTTAAAGGCCCGTTTACACGCTACGATAAATTGTCGCGATTTATCGTAATGAAGAGGTTGTTACAATTTATCAGTACGTGTAAACAGGTGATCGTAGCGATTTATTGGAGTTGAAATCGGATTGTGTGATTGGTGCCAGCAGGCTCAAATTTATACGAATCGTAACGATAAGTTTGAACGTGTAAACAGGGTTTCAATAAATCGTTGCAATCTAACTCAATATATAATGCTAAACACATTCCAAATACAGACCATCATAATGTTTCGTCCATGACGGCTAGTGAAAAATAAAGATATTGGAGTAAAATCGTTGCGTGTAAACACTGTCTCAATCATCCGATAAATTGTTGCGATCTCTGTGCTCAATAAATCGCTCCTATTTATAGTAGCGTGTAAACGGGTCTTTAGTCACTGACACGTACCGAAACTAAACCACAGGCAAATGAGTGACACTCAGCAGTGCGGACACAAAGTATACGTGTGAACACTTTACTGGAAAACAGTGCCACACACTGCGTTCGAGAAACGATTTGGGTACACACCAGTGGCGCACTTGTTTGGTATAGATCAGCTTGGCTCATCAGTTAATTTTTGGAGCTAACATCCAGGTGTTACTATGCTCCAAGTAACTGCAGTGAAGTTTTTCCCCCTGTGTTTAAAATAGATGATGGTTTGTATATTTTTGAATAGTATCTTCATATTACTGTCATTGTTTTCATTCAATATTTTAAGTGAACAAAATTCATAATCATGCTTCAGTTGGAGCAATTTAGATTCTAATTAAGTAGCCAACGTTATTTTTTTAAAGTCCTCTCCACTATAAATTAAAAAAAATCTTAATTACTTTATATTTGTAGAGCTAAGGTTATATAAGATATAACTGACACTAAAACACTTCATTCGATTTACAATTCAAACGAACACTAATTCTTATGAGTGAAATAAATGTATACACGTTAATGCAATTAGAAATTATTCAAAATCTGCAGCATCAGTTTTTAGAGATTTTTTTGTAACCTCTGTGATACAATTTGAATACTCAAGGGACACTATATGCCAATACAAGGGACACTATATGCCAATACAAGGGACACTATATGCCAATACAAGGGACACTATATGCCAATACAAGGGACACTATATGCCAATACAAGGGACACTATATGCCAATACAAGGGACACTATATGCCAATACAAGGGACACTATATGCCAATACAAGGGACACTATATGCCAATACAAGGGACACTATATGCCAATACAAAGGACACTATGCCAATACAAGGGACACTATGCCAATACAAGGGACACTATGCCAATACAAGAGACACTATGCCAATACAAGGGGTACTATATGCCAATACAAGGGACACTATATGCCAATACAAGGGACACTATGCCAATACAAGGGACACTATGCCAATACAAAGGACACTATGCCAATACAAGGGACACTATGCCAATACAAGGGACACTATGCCAATACAAGAGACACTATGCCAATACAAGAGACACTATGCCAATACAAGGGGTACTATGCCAATACAAGGGACACTATGCCAATACAAGGGACACTATGCCAATACAAGGGACACTATGCCAATACAAGGGACACTATGCCAATACAAGGGACACTATGCCAATACAAGGGACACTATATGCCAATACAAAGGACACTATATGCCAATACAAGGGACACTATGCCAATACAAGGGACACTATGCCAATACAAAGGACACTATGCCAATACAAAGGACACTATGCCAATACAAAGGACACTATGCCAATACAAAGGACACTATATGCCAATACAAAGGACACTATGCCAATACAAAGGACACTATATGCCAATACAAAGGACACTATATGCCAATACAAAGGACACTAAGCCAATACAAAGGACACTATATGCCAATACAAAGGACACTATATGCCAATACAAAGGACACTATATGCCAATACAAAGGACACTATATGCCAATACAAAGGACACTATATGCCAATACAAAGGACACTATGCCAATAAAAAGGACACTATGCCAATACAAAGGACACTATGCCAATACAAAGGACACTATGTCAATACAAAGGACACTATATGCCAATACAAAGGACACTATATGCCAATACAAGGGACACTATGCCAATACAAGAGACACTATGCCAATACAAGGGATACTATGCCAATACAAGGGACACTATGCCAATACAAGGGACACTATGCCAATACAAGGGACACTATGCCAATACAAGGGACACTATGCCAATACAAGGGACACTATGCCAATACAAGGGACACTATGCCAATACAAAGGACACTATGCCAATACAAAGGACACTATGCCAATACAAAGGACACTATATGCCAATACAAAGGACACTATGCCAATACAAAGGACACTATATGCCAATACAAAGGACACTATGCCAATACAAAGGACACAATATGCCAATACAAAGGACACTATGCCAATACAAAGGACACTATGCCAATACAAAGGACACTATATGCCAATACAAAGGACACTATATGCCAATACAAAGGACACTATATGCCAATACAAAGGACACTATGCCAATACAAAGGACACTATATGCCAATACAAAGGACACTATGCCAATACAAAGGACACTATGCCAATACAAAGGACACTAAGCCAATACAAAGGACACTAAGCCAATACAAAGGACACTATATGCCAATACAAAGGACACTATATGCCAATACAAAGGACACTATATGCCAATACAAAGGACACTATATGCCAATACAAAGGACACTATATGCCAATACAAAGGACACTATGCCAATACAAAGGACACTAAGCCAATACAAAGGACACTATATGCCAATACAAAGGACACTATGCCAATACAAAGGACACTATGCCAATACAAACGACACTATATGCCAATACAAAGGACACTATATGCCAATACAAAGGACACTAAGCCAATACAAAGGACACTATATGCCAATACAAAGGACACTATATGCCAATACAAAGGACACTATATGCCAATACAAAGGACACTATATGCCAATACAAAGGACACTATATGCCAATACAAAGGACACTATGCCAATAAAAAGGACACTATGCCAATACAAAGGACACTATGCCAATACAAAGGACACTAAGCCAATACAAAGGACACTATATGCCAATACAAAGGACACTATATGCCAATACAAAGGACACTATATGCTAATACAAAGGACACTATATGCCAATACAAAGGACACTATATGCCAATACAAAGGACACTATATGCCAATACAAAGGACACTATATGCCAATACAAAGGACACTATGCCAATACAAAGGACACTATGCCAATACAAGGGACACTATGCCAATACAAAGGACACTATGCCAATACAAAGGACACTATGCCAATACAAGGGACACTATGCCAATACAAGGGACACTATGCCAATACAAGGGACACTATATGACAATACAAAGGACACCATATGCCAATACAAAAGACACTATGCCAATACAAAGGCCACTATGCCAATACAAGGGACACTATGCCAATACAAAGGACACTATGCCAATACAAAGGACACTATGCCAATACAAGGGACATTATGCCAATACAAGGGACACTATGCCAATACAAGTGACACTATATGCCTATACAAGGGACACTATATGCCAATACAAAGGACACTATGCCAATACAAAGGACACTATGCCAATACAAGGGACACTATGCCAATACAAAGGACACTATGCCAATACAAAGGACACTATGCCAATACAAGGGACACTATGCCAATACAAGGGACACTATGCCAATACAAGTGACACTATATGCCAATACAAGGGACACTATATGCCAATACAAAGGACACTATGCCAGTACAAAGGACACTATGCCAATACAATGGACACTATGCCAATACAAAGGACACTATGCCAATACAAAGGACACTATGCCAATACAAGGGACACTATGCCAATACAAGGGACACTATGCCAATACAAGTGACACTATATGCCAATACAAGGGACACTATATGCCAATACAAAGGACACTATATGCCAATACAAGGGACACTATATGCCGATACATGGGACACTATATGCCGATACAAGGGACACTATATGCCGATACAAGGGATACTATATGCCGATACAAGGGACACTATATGCCGATACAAGGGACACTATATGCCAATACAAAGGACACTATATGCCGATACAAGGGATACTATATGCCGATACAAGGGACACTATATGCCGATACAAGGGACACACTAAGAACATGAAGATGACAGCGACAGCCAATCCAACGTGGAGTGGATAAACAACATAAATAAGGCAACGAAATCAAGCAAAGAAATAAAATGCGCGTTAATAATTAACACTGAGAAAGTGAATTTTCAAGTAGAAGTGGAGCGTCAGTGAACACAATACCTGAAAAATTTGTGAATGACTATGAAATAACGAGTACAACACTTAGTTCTTGGAACAATGAAAAATATAAGCCTATTGGTGAGTGCAGACTTATTGTGAAAAACCCTAAAAATAATAAGAGATATAATGTGAGATTTTTAGTGTGTAATAATGATCTAACTCCGATATTAGGACTGAATGCTAGCACTCAAATGAAAATGTTAACGATCAAAGAAGAAAATTTTGAAAGAATTATGTCAGTGGGTATTGAAAATTACAGTGAAGTGTTTAGTGATACATTAGGAACATTCGAAGGTGAGCAGAAATTGAAAATAAGAGAAAATGTAGTGCCAGTTGTAATGCCGTGTCGAAGTATACCCATTGCAGTCAAACCAAAACTAAAAGAAGAATTAGATAGACTACAGAAGATGAACGTTATCAAAAAAGTGGATGAACCGACAGATTGGGTGAGCCAGATAGTAGTAGTGCCAAAGCAAGATGGCAATATACGAATCTGTATTGACCCAAAGGAACTCAATAAAGCGTTAATGAGAGAACATTATGTACTGCCAACGATCAAAGATGTGCTTGCATGAGCTAGAAGGATCTACAATATTTTCTAAAGCTGATGTAGTGATGCATGATCACTATCAAAATAGGTTTCTCATTCATTCTCATATTTAATCTTAGACTTCTAAATAATTCTCATTTTTCATTTCTTAATATTAGGTAGCTAAATTTGTCTTTTTTGTTATAAAATAATTTTCCTAAATAGTTTAAACATACCGAATTAATTCAACTTTATCATTTCACTATAATTTATCATTTTGTTACAAATATTATTGAGTCAATTATGTTCAGGAATTTGCTCTAGAATGTTCTACATAGTAAGTTCCTTCTGGAGCAAACCTTAAATATATTGTATCTCCTAAACTAACTTATGTTCAAACTTTTTATTTTGTAATTAGGTTCTTTTCTTTTTATTTATCATGATTTATATAATTTTAATTCTTAATTCCTTGTATTAACTAGTGCCAGTTTTATAAATAGGTAGTTATAAACTTGTGTTATTGCGCATGCGCTAAGTTGTTTGTCAAGCATTCATATAAAAGGCTGTGATGCAAATGAGCCAAATCGTTTCTAATCACTCATTACATAGAGCTACAGCCGGAAATCTCTCGGTAAGTTATTGTCTTATTTTAGTTTATTATGTTTAAATTAAGTATATAAATGTTGTTTAATTCCTTTTTGTATTTAATGTAATTTTATGTAGGTAGGATTGCATTATCTTTTGTTTATATATTATTGATTAATAATATGTAGTCCCTAATTAATCTGTAATTCCTGTTCATATTACAGGCTGTGACTGTACCACTCACACATTTAATCTCATTTCATTTATATCTATTCTAAAAATAGTATTCGTTCTATATAAATTTATTTAACCTACCTACCACCAAACTAAAACTAATCTATTATAGAACGGTGGCTTAACCACCCCTATACTGACATGAGCTCCGGATATTGACATGTAAAATTAGACGATGACAGCTAGCAGCAAGATGACTACATTTCAAACAGACTTCGGACGATTTCGCTGGCTCCGATTACCTTTTGGATTGTCTGTATCAGCAGAGATGTTCCAAAAGAGACTTTTAATCATAGAAACATTAGCAGGACTAGAAGGTGTCATTTGCATAGCTGAAGATGTCGTCATTCACGCGAGGAACAAGAAAGAACACAAAATTAGAATGAAAGCCTTCCTAGAGAGAAGTCAACGAGAGGGGATCCGCCTGAACAAGAAGAAAATGATGTACGAACTAGACTCAATCACATTCATGGGGCACACAATTACAAAAGAAGGATTAAAGCCAAACAAATTGAAAGTTGAAGCCATTCAAGAACTCCCTACCCCTACAAACGTGACCCAGCTACGCAGTTTCTTAGGTATTGTAAATTACATGGGAAAGTTCATCAACAATTGCAGTGGAATCTTGCAACCTTTTCACAACTTAGTCAAGGAAGATGTGGAGTGGACTTGGTCCAAAGCGCAAGAAACTGCTTTCAAAGTAATCAAGAACAAGATAGCTAACATTAGTCTCTTAGCATTTTACGACCCGAAGAAGGAACTTACACTTGAAAATGATGCCTCGGAATATGGAATAGGATCAGTTCTCAAGCAAGAAGGAAAACCAATAGCCTATGCAAGCAGACTACTCACGGAAACTGAAAAACGGTATGCACAAATAGAAAAAGAAATGTTAGCCGTTGTATATGGACTTGAAAAGTTTCACCACTATGCATATGGCAGAGATATAACTGTCATAACAGACCATAAGCTACTTGTCAGTATCAACCAAAAGACACTGTCAAAAGCACCAAAGAGATTACAATCGCTACTTCTTCGTATCCAGGGATACAACATGAAACTTCAATATAAACAAGGAGAGACTTTGATTATAGCAGATGCCTTATCAAGAAGCCCATTGAACAGACGGGAAGAGGTATTTTGTGTGAATAATATCAGAGATCTACTTTTAAAACAAGAGCGATTTGAAGACATCAGGATAGCGACCAGCAAAGACGGCTCTATGTGTCAACTAAAATACATCATTGCCAATGGTTGGTCAGAGGACAAGGAAAACGTACGTTCACAAGTGAAGCCTTATTTTCATTATTGTGATGAAATGACAGTTGAGGACGGAATAATCTTACGACGATCAAGAATAGTCATTCCACCATCACTAAGAAAGGAAATGAAAATTAAAGTGCAGGCGGGCCACACCGGAGTAAACTCATGTTTACGAAGAGCAAGGAGCTACATATATTGGCCTGGCATGTCTACAGAAATCGAACAATATGTTGAAAACTGCAACACATGTGCCTCACTTCCAACTAAGCAACCAGAACAACCACTAAAATTACATGAGGTCCCTAGCAGACCCTGGCAGAAAGTTGGAATAGACATATTCACCATACAAGCAAGAAACTACCTCATCACTACGGATTATTTCAGCAAGTACTTTGAAATTGACCATCTACGAGAAATGACCTCATCAGAAGTAATTTCCAAGTTGAAAAATAACTTCGCTCGTTTCGGAATACCTGAAACACTTATATCCGACAATGGTCCACAACTAGCATCGTTCGAGTTCAAAAAGTTTTGTTCCAAATGGTCCATCAAACGCATTACAAGCAGTCCTGGTAACAGCCGTTCCAACGGAGCTGCTGAAGCTGCGGTAAAAGTCGCGAAACGCATGATGAAAAGATCAATAACGAAGACCAATGTACAGGCTGGCGCAAAAAAAAAACGAAACCCATTTTCAAACTAGTTTATTTTACAAACTATTAAAGCTATAAATTTTCTGAATACACCATTCTATTCCTTTACTATTTCTGCATCTATCTTGGAAATCTGTTAAAGTTTAGACGAAAATTAAACATCCTACAGCGAATTAAAAAGAGGTAATCAAAAAGGACTTGCGCGAGGACGAAATAAACGAAAAAAAAATCACAATAGGTATAATTCATTTCATATGGATGTAAAAACATTAAATTATATTATTTTCTGTAACAAATAAAAGACAATTAAAACCTTGACTATCATTTTATAATTGATGTTTCATTTAAAATTTAATGAAATCAGTTCACCGTTAATTTGTATCTCCTATACGAATCCATCAAAATGCAGCTTTCAAAAGAACAGAGTTTTTGTTGTGACAAGTTATTTAAACACTGAAAGCTTTAAACAAGTGCAACCTCATTTTGAACATAGCTTCCAGGAAAGATTTTCACTAACTACAAAACCAAATTGACTTATACTAATAAGTTCCAAACGGAAGAAATAACTTTATTTTGAACAAAAAGCTATTAGGTCGCAGGAGAACAGAACGGACACATGAAAACATTAATCTTGTTCATGAACAGCTTATTGAGAATTCAAAAATATCAATCAGAAGGAATGAATTAGACATACTAAAGACACATTTCATCGATTTGTTGAACACTATGTGAAGAATCATCCTTTCAAGAAGCATGCAAGACTCGAACTCTTAGAACTGATTTACTGCAGTCTAAATTTTTCAAGATGGCTTCTGCAAAGAAATGCTCGTTTCGAAGAATACATCGTGATTGGTGATGAAGAAGTATTTCCATGAATGAAAGAGTCGATAAACAAAACGTTAATTGAATGATAAATAGTATTTTTTAAATTTTATTACTACCATATGGAAATAAATTATACCTATTCTGAAGTCTTTTTGTGTTTTTCTTCCTCGCGCAAGCCCTTTTTATTTATATTTTTTCAATTCGATGCAGGATGTTTAATTTCAGTTGAATGTTTACCAGATTTTCATGGAAGATGCAGAAAAACTATACAAATAAAAATTTCTTTTTAGAAAAATTCTAACTTTAATGGTTTGTGTAATAAACTTATTTGAAAATAGGTTTCCTTTTTTTGCGCCACCCTGTATTGCGCTTTTGAACTTAAGAAACACACCAGAAGAAGGCGTAGACTACAGTCCAGGTCAAAGACTCATGGGACGACGAACTCAACTTCCAACAATCAGCAACTTATTACAACCAACAGTAATTGACACAAGTAAAGCTAAGGCACAGATGGAAAGCAAGAATAGGACAGAAATACGACAAACGACATGAAATTCCACCTCTTCAAAGAGACGATATACATAGTTAATCTAAATCTCCATGGAAAACTGCAACCGTAAAAAGACAACTAACTAGCAGGAGTTATAAAGTGCAAACGGATGACTCAAGAACATATCGAAGAAACAGACAGTTTCTTAGACAGCAACCAACAACGACGACAGCTCACATAGCCAACACAATTCCAGACAATAGTAACCAAGAATGCATCACAGAAAATAACGATACTCTTAAATCCAAGACAAACTCTCCTAACAAGATACAACCGATGAGATCTAGATTTGGTCGTGTTATTCGAAAACCTAAAAGATTTGATGATTGATTATTTTGCTTATTATTATTGTTCCTGTTCTATTATTATTTATATATGGCATCGCTATTTTGCATTTCACTAATTATAGTAATATGATTTATTTTGAATGCATGAATTATAAGTTGTTCTCTATATTCAAAGAATTATTTAAAGGAATACTTAAATATTTATCATTTGATTTCATTGTTTCATAAGAAAGGAGGATGTTAATTGATATGTTTCTTATATATCATTTCATATATTAACTATTATTCATTATTATTAAGTGATACATTATATAGCAAATGCTATTCGTATTTGATCACGTACGCATTATTGTCAGAATGTCAGTTCATGAGATACAGTCATAGAGTAAACATGTGTGTTACCCATGTGTCTCATTCTCCTGTGTCACTCATACCTTTAACAAATAACTTAACAGATGTCATATTCGATTGGTATTCCTTCAATATTCCCTCTACCTTTAGATTTCATATTCAATTGGTAGGGGAAGATGGTCATCAATGGGACACTGGGAACAATGGGACAAGCCCAATAATCTTTTCATTTGAGGGTAATTTTTAACAACTTCTTAGTGATAAATTAGGCGCACTCGCATTGCATTCAGCGGTTGGGGTGCAGTCAGCTCTGCTTAAAAGCGAAAACATGTTTTAGAGGTGGGATAACTAAATTTTTCGTACTTTGTTTCAATTGTTATAAATTTGTTAATTTAACATATTATAATTACGGCATTTTTCCATAATATTAAATAATATGTAAAATATGATCATATGAAAGGATTGCCTCTATACTTTTGTAGTTGTAGTTTTTCAAAATGGCATTATGTGATCATTGGGACAGCAAATTTGGTGAACAATGGGACAGTGACATATTATCAACCAAACTGTCTAGTTATTCCATATGAATCAATAAATATCTATTTTTGATACAATAACATGAACTGTGCTGTGGTAAATATGTATGAAGGGGATAGAACTAGGATTTATAGGGAGGGAAGGGAAATGGGGGAGTTGGAGGTGCAGTGTGGGATTAGACAGGGGTGTACGGGGTCTCCGCAGCTGTTCCTGATGATAGTAAGCCAAATAATAGAAGATATGCTGAGGGCTGGAGGGGGATACAGCAGTGGATTTATGCGGATACCGATACTCTTCTATGCCGATGATGGGTTGATTTTGGCAAGAAGCAGGGCGGAGGCGGTGAGCATGCTTGGGAGGTTGGAGGAGATTAAGTGGGAGATATGGGCTGAGTATTAACAAAGAGAAGAGTTACTGTATGGTTTTTAATGATAGAGGGGATAATGGGGTAGATTTGGGGGATGTGAGGTTGGTGAGGGAAATTAAGTATCTGGGAATGAAGATCAACAACAGCAGAAATTGCCTCAGGACACATAAAATGGAGAAAATAAACCTCGCAAGGAAGATGGTCAATGTGACTTATAGTGTAGTAGCGAGAGCATGCCAGAGGATGATGATGGGAAAGACGTTTTGGAAAGGTGCAGTTTTGCCGAGGGTATTGCATGGAAGTGAAACGGTGGTTTGGAACGCGGGAGATTTGGAGAGCATTCAGAGGGTAGAAAATGGAGTTTGGAGGAGAGTGTTGAGAGCCCCGGATTATACGCCGGTGGTGACTCTACAAGGAGAGGTTGGATGCTCTTCAGTAGTAGCTAGAGACATGAAAACAAAAGTTAAGTTTGCTAGTTACTTGATAAGATCAGAAAATGGGATAGCAAGAAGAATAGTGGAACAGTTTGGAAGGAAAGGAAGGAGGGTTACGAAGTGGAGTAGGAGAGTGGAGGGATATTTAGCGGAGATAGGATTGGGGTGGGGAGGTTTGGGTGAGGTTGATGGAATAGAAATAACAAGAAGAGTGAATCAATGGGAGGAGACAAGATGGAGAAGGGAGATAGAGAGCAAGAGTTCTATAAGAGAATATAGGTGGAAGGATGGAATTGGGAGCGGTGATATCTATGATAATGGTTAGGATTCGGTGCTGTTGTTCAGGGCTAGGAGTAACACGTTGAGACTGGGATGGAGGGAGAGGTTTGTGGGTGGGAGAGTGGAATGTCCGTTGTGTGGGTTGGGGGAGGAAGACTTGGAACACTTTCTGGTCGGGTGTGAGAGGCTAAGAGGCCGGGGTGAGGGAGAGCTATGGTGTCGGAAGTGTGAGGGATGCTCTGGGGTTTGGGGGGATGGAGGTGGGGGTTGTTAAAGGTCCCCTCCAAGCAAATATTTTTATTGCTTAAATCAACGAGGCTAATGTTTCTTATCATTTTACTGCAAACCCCATCAAATTTGATAGCATATTTTTAATTTTATATGCTTTTAAATATTTTTATAATCCAAACTCTACAAAACCTATTTTACTTCCGACTTTCTAATTTTCAGTCTGCAGAAGAAGAATGTACACCATTTGTTTTGATTGTCAACTAGGTATTTGGTTTAATAAATCTATTTATTATTCGTTTATAGGTTTAAATTTGGATTAACTTATTATAGAAACGTTTATATACTTTTAGAAGAAACAATTAATATCTTAAAAGAAGGCCAAAAACGCATTGTTTTTTTAAAAACCTAAATTTGAAATCAAAACAAAGAGTGTACAATCTTCATTCTCAGCGTCAGGTTGGAGATTCGCTCAATTGTTACTCACAGAGTATTAAAAAACTTTAAAAGCAAATAATAAAATATATACAGAACTGAATTGTATGCGGTTTGCGGGATAATCATCGTAGACCTTAGTTCTAAAATATTATGTAATAAACTCATTTTTTTTCCCGGAGCCTGGAGAGGACCTTTAAGGGATATATTAGAGATGCATGGGATGAGTCATGAGAGGAGGAGATTGATAGGATTAGCGTAGGATAGGCTAATCTGTAGGGAGGCGTTGCGAATGCCATTATCCTGAAAAGACACTCTGTCAGAAGGACAGTCTCTGGAAGGTGGAGTGTCATCAAGTAAGTAAGTAAGTAAGTCGATTCCGATCCGATCAGGTGGGCGACAAGCTTAACGAAACGTCTTATAAAGCTTGTCGCCCACCTGATCGGATCGGAAACGACGCGGAAGCTCACGAAGCCTCGGAACGGACACGACACGACGTTCGTACGCACACCAGTTCAGATGACTTCGGAAGGGAAACGATGCCGACATCACAATACTTATAAGAATATAACAATTAAAAGTTAAAATTTATCGATCATGACAACTATTTTATACGATAGGTATTTTATAAAAAAAATTCGGTAGCATCGTTGTTGTTTTTAATTTTCAGTTCGAATCTCTCTAATTTATTATCATACAAGTGTACTTCCCCATTAAAATTAATGTTTTTTTCCCCCAGAAAATACAAAAAATATATGTTGAAAACAATATATATAAAAAAAAATATGTTGAAAATATATAAGCGAAAAAAAATTATTAACAAAAAATTAGTTAGCAACATATAAAAAAATTTATATAAAAAATTATGTATAAACAAATGTATGCAAGTAAAATTTATATAAATGAAATTATTTGCAAATAAAATGTATGTAAATGAAATGTATGTAAATGAAATGTATGCAAATGAAATGTATGCAAATGAAATGTATGCAAATGAAATGTATGCAAATGAAATGTATGTAAATGAAATGTATGTAAATGAAATGTATGTAAATGAAATGTATGCAAATGAAATGTATGCAAATGAAATGTATGTAAATGAAACGTATGTAAGTGAAATGTATGTAAATGAAATGTATGCAAATGAAATGTATGCAAATGAAATGTATGTAAATAAAATGTATGTAAATGAAATGTATGTAAATGAAATTCATGTAAATAAAATTCATGTAAATAAATTTCATGTAAATAAAATTCATGTAAATAAAATTCATGTAAATAAAATTCATGTAAATAAAATTCATGTAAATAAAATGTTATTCATCTTAGTTATTTCAATAACTTCTCGTGATCTGATTTATAATCATTAAAGTTAATTGAATGAAACTAATTGATTATGTATTAATATCAACGTAGTCATCACGCAGTAGGATGTTCACAGCTATTCCAATTTTCCATCTCCATCCCAGCCTTTCCAAACACTGTTCTGCGCATGCGCAATCTCTCGGACGCATCAGAACTATCAGAAAAATATTCTTTCAAACATATCCGCGTCGTTTCCGTTCCGATCCGACGCGTCGTTTCGTTTCCGATTCGAGCAGGTGGGCGTTAGCACGTTCAAATGTATGGTTTAGATATTTGTCTGATGCTTCGTGTCCGTTCCGATGCGTCGTTTCCGATCAGGTGGGCGACAAGCTTTAGCACCTACAACTCACTAATATGAGTAGGTAATACAGTGTGTGCGCAAAAAATGTATCCCCTGCCATAGAAAAAAAAAATGAAAAAATCTTATAAGTACTATTTAAAATTCATTAATATTAATCTATGTATCTACGGTACCAATATATTATGCATATTATCGGGAAATGATGAATAATGCAGATTCAAGGCAGTGGATACATTTTTCGTGGACACACTGTTTATCCAGGGTACAAGAACATAACGGGTATAGTAACTATAGTAGACGACGCAAAAATATGACGTCACCAAAGCAACACATTTCTTGTTTGTGATCGACCGGCTCATAATTCTTCGTATTTCCATGTTAAACTAGAGAAGTTCTAAGTCATTTTATGAGGGTTTCGTGTAAAAGGAAAGCGAAAATAGCGATTGAACCTCAAAGTTTAATTGTATATAGATATAATTCATGTGTGTTTTTATTGCTCATTTCTTTTACTTATCTACAAAAATAGAGTCTTGAACATAGGTATGCTACCTAGGAACCTAAACTATTGCTAGTTTACTGCTGAATTGTAGTTCTTATAAATAACAGTTAAGGAATAAAATAACGGAAATACAATTTAACCAATGCCTAGTTAGTAATTAATGAAATTTTTTTTAGTAGTGACTTAGTTTAAGTAGGTTGTCCCATGTATCAAAGTGTTGTTACAGTCGCCATTTCCAGTCGTGACCCGGTGGCCACGTCAAACTAGATTCGATGAGCTATTTACCATACCCATTGTGTTCCTGTACCCTGAATACCTATATATATTGTAGTGTGTACTTACCGTCATATTTAGCTTCAAATTTCAAACCTGGGCACCTAATCTTTTTCTTGGGTGAGAAAAACGGCTCACCACTGTACATTCTATCAATGATTTCAACATGTAGATTGTTGTATCCGCTAGTTTGTTGTACTGCACACTTCATGATTGTTTGATGGCCTGGCAGGGGGGTAACTGATAAGTTAAATTTACACCTAGCTGACCTCAGACAGTAAGTTTACAATAGTTAGCCCACACAATTATTACAGTTTTCTATGATAAATTTTATTTTCTATTCCAAATTAAACATCTCGAATCTCAATCAAAGAATTAAACTGTATTATGTTGAGTATGAACAATTTCCAAGCTTCACGGATAGCAGCACAGCTTCCCATTGGCTTTAAGGTGGAGGCAGCCACCTAAACAGGAAAAGAAGAAGAAGAACATTGGATTCAAGTACAGTCAGTCATAAACTTGATAGCCTACAACAATTATCAAATTCACTCCATTATGTCTCCATATAGGTATCATTAATCTTCTTTCAAATTACCAATCTAATAGAATGTACAGTGGTGCGCCGCTCATCTTTTAGATACGTAGGTAGATATCCTCTACTCTAGAAAATACCTATGGGCATGGCTAACTTATGAATTTTAGAGGCTACTAAATGCTGCGTATTATGCAGTACCCATTAATTTATTACTGTATGTATTTTAAGGTTTGCTAAGCTCCAACAGACTAGGTATAGAGTAGGTAATTAATTCATAAGAAAAGACCACTTTTTCCAGAGTGGAAATTTAGTAGGTATGGCTCATGAACTCCCAATTCGTCTCTCCAACTCAGCCTAGTGAAGATTTTAATTTTACTCTTGAAAATACCCTCATGGCTCCTGCTTCATGTCTGATGCTGTGATGCATGTGCATCTCTTGAGACTATTTTATGAGTGATTTACTTGTTATTTACATGTTTTTCTACTTATTGTACCTCTTGAAAGTTGCCAATAATATACTGGCGACTTCTGTTCATACTTTGAAACATGGTCCGTCTATTACCTGGCCCGG